>JASXSY010003340.1:0-52204 GCA_034509805.1 Sipha maydis
TCACAGTAAAAATGCTGTTGTATTTTCGACTGCGAGGTGTCAGATAAATTTAATAGAAAACATGGTTCTTTAGAAATATTTGTTCAATCACATGTAACAACTACTCATTCCCCATGACTCTTTCGACACACCACTGGTAATACATAATATCAATATGATATAGATGTTACAAGGGTGCACTGTACCAACAGATATGTGTAATAAACTAGATTGTTAACTGCTGCATCCTACTAATATGTTTAGTTGAAGCAGACGGCAGACATTTTATTCGAGGCCTATGGGATTTATCACGCCCTTAGACTTGTTTGATAAGGAAACCGATAAAAATATAAATAAATTATAGAACAAATTACAAAAAAAAAACACACAAATTTTTATTGCACGTTATTTTTCTCATTTAAACAAATTTTTTACCTAAAAATCAATGACAATTATTAAGATAGTTCATTCAGATAGGTTAAACATTTTTACTTGTTATATAATAAAATGGTTTTACTGAGTTTCTGTTACTAGCAATTTTCATAATCGAGAATGTTATTATTTTACTGTAAGAATATAATGTCACATTAAAGTAGGTTTTGGTTACTTTGTTTTAAATATCATGAGGTCAAAACAATAAATCCATTGCATTTCAGCAAGTATCACATTCTGGAGATAGCGTGGCGAAAATTGTATATAAATTAAAGTTTAACTTACTAGGTCCAATGAAAGTTAGGCCGATAGCTTCATAATTACACATAGCATTTTCAACACCAGAATCAATCGGTACATTAGGAGAAGTAGAAAGTATATTTGCATTTGTTGGTATATTAATTATATTTGATGAAAAATAAACTGTAGATAAAAATGTAATTTACTTAATAATTGTTAAATAAATAGATAAGTAGTACAAATACAACATTGAATTTCATATTTACCTGAAGAACTACAATTGTGATCAAATTTGTTGCTCAAACATTTTATTGCCCTTTTGGAATAACTGAAATTAGATGGAATAGCGTATTTTTTAAAATAAGTTTTACAGGGGCTTCTATAAATTCGCTGTTATCAAAATGGAGACTGAATAACTGCATAAGCGTGGATATTTTGTTGGAATGAAGTTATCTCTTTGGATAGAGTCTACCCATGTTTGTCTCCTTATCTCATGGATTGGGAATCTATAATTAAAAACCAAATATCAAACATATTATTATAAGAGTATTTTAATAGAACTAATTATTTTTGATGATTTTTTTGCGTTGAGTATTTAGTTACCTAAGTAATTTTGTAGTTGAACCAACAACCCCGTCCTTGCTACTGCATCCTTCAGCACAGCACTTATGTAAGGCATGATTATTATAAAAGACTTATTATATAAGGCAAAAAAATATACCTATTGTTCAAAAGAGAAAAGCAGACGCATCAGTTACTGTCAACTACTCGGTACACAGTACGCAAGTTGACAACTGACAATGAATAATAAAAATTGATAAGGCAAAATCTACATCGGCCTCGATTAAAATGGCGGATAATGACTTCGCATCATATCATCGGTTAGCAATCTAGTTTATTATCCATATCTGTGACTGTACCAAATGATGAAATGATATATATGTAAGCACACTCAGTGTGGCGCCCAGTATGTAAGTTAAAATAACGTCCGCGCAACATGTCTAAAATTGGTGGGCGAGTGGTGTGGATAAAAATAAATAATATCATAGACCTTGACTACGCTATTAAGATGACGGTAGGGTGGTACATCTAATATGCGTTTTACTCCTCTACAGTATTTATGCTATATTATGGTTTCGATATGGGAGGTATTATTAATGATAATTAATAGTTTTATTTAAATCGCACACGTTAAATGTGAAAAAAAATTGGGGGTTATCGTCACAAGTCATATGAAATCATTTATGCTGCTGCCACGTGTAGACCGCACAGTCTTTTGTCTTTCGAGGAAACAACGCCGCGGACAAAGAAACTTGCACGCGGGATTTTTGCGTAATTGTGGATTTATGCACGTCCTCGAAACACTGGGGTTATTCATATATATATGTATTACATACAAATAAACCATTGTTCTGTGTTGTTGAGAAATAAAAATAAATTAATTTCATTTAAATACCGCTCGGAGAAGAACACGCAGAAGAAAAGAAACGCTCATCGTACATATATATATATATAAATAAGGCAAGACACTATAAAAAGAAAATAGAAATTCGAATAAAACAATAATTATTCAGAAAATGTTTTCAGCGATTCGTCAGAGCGGTATTATGAATGGGGGAAAACGAATACTCTAAGGGTGGCCTTTTATGCTTATTGTGTTTTGATGTGATTTATACTCCGCGAGTTTTGAATTTATTTAAAATATTTTGTTTTTCTATCAGTTCTATATTTATACACTTTTTGTCTTTAAATTTGTTAAAATATGACTTTCCAAGACTCGAAAAGTTATGAGTACATTATTTATTTGGTCTTTTTAATTTTGTGTTTGTTGTTTACGGTTGCTGTCTCCTTTGATAAGGTACACGAATGCGAAATTCAGTGTAGTAACGCAAATACTCATGACTCCATGACTTTATATCATCGGAATAATGATTAAAAAATAAATACTAATAATATTTCGTAAATATTAATGTGTGTGTGTGTGTGTGTGTGTGTGTGTTTTTATACAATATCTATAAGTTCGCGTAACATAAAAATTCATAGGTTCGAATTATTATTGCTATTGTTTATATATTAGGTATATATATATATATATATAATACATACCTACTATAGATATTATGTAACACATACGAGTACAACATATCCATAATGTATAGAAAACGCCAGTACAATAAAACTGCATCTTCGTTTATGTAATGTCTCTCAATAAATGTTTACAAGAAGATGCAGTTTTATTATGTATTACAAATCATATATTATTATTATTATTATTATTATTATTATTATTATATCATGCATATTATATGCTGATGGTCGAGGAGTAATAGTGATATTTCTGTGAAAAACAAGGTAAATACAAAATATATAGAATACGATATTAATGATAAGAATAGAGACTGTTTAAACTGACAGTATACATTTCTAGAAATTGTTGATTTATTAGTTTCCATGTTTACATATTTATCAGTATACAATAATTATACTCCGTTTATCTGATCAGGGTAAGGGGTAAAGTAAATACAGTGGTCTGTATGAATATACCCTAAATAAAAGTTTTGTAGGGAAACTGTTTTATAGCTTCAGGGTTTTGTAATCTGTGAAATGAGATTAAATTTGTTTTCATTCAAAGTACTTATGACATAGAATAATAATAAATGTTTAGTATCAAATATAACGTGTTAATGACAAATTTTATTAATACGTACATAGACATATATAAGTGTATAGGATAAATGTTGTCTTCATCGGTAAATACTGTTTGATTATTATTTGCATAAACGATTTCATACTACGTGATTTCATAATTATTAATTTTCATACTGTCATGCGTCGTGTTGAAGTCGAGTCGAAACGATTCAAATCGACTAGACGTCATGTCCGGTGTTATTTTAATTTATTTTTATATTCACGCTATATCTTGTGATTGAAATTTTAATATTAAAAATTATGTACATATTAAATTTTTCCGATTACTTTACGAACGATTTTTACATTATTATTCAACTAAATTGATAATATATAAATATATTTTTTCTAATCACCAAGTTGAAAAAATAACTGAATAATTATTCTGTAGTATTTACAATATTTTAAGACGTTGCAAGAGTTATTTTTAATTGATTTTTAAAACTGTCGTTTGTCTAAATAATTTATGCCACTTTTGCAGAATTCAATTGAAATATTGTAATTTTATTTTGTAGGTCAGTTGATTATTGTCAGTAACCGCTGTGAAAAGTTTCCCGCCTTCTCTTTCTTTACCACATATTATGTAATAATAAGCAATCCGCATACTTCCTGGAAGAGGGGCTCAAACATTTATTCCATTAAACTTACTAAGCTAGCAAGATAATATAAGATTAGCCACTCGAAGAGGTTGAACAATCTATCGAGGTTGGTCAAAAAAGACCACTTATTTTGCACACAGTACACAAGATTTTGAAAACTTTAATATTCCATTGTCAACAACGATTATTGACGAATTTTCGATCATTTAAACTATACTATATTAATTACTGTAATTTCTAATTACAAATTAAATATACAAATTTAACAATATCAAAATCTATACCTACGATTCAATTTGCAGAACAAAAGTCCGAACACTTTACAGCAATTGTTTCATATGCTGCGCAAGCGTGCTCGAAACCCATGCAACATAATACACACAATATCGATATTTATTAAGAATATATATCCTCACTTTGCTTTGACAAAACCAAAGAAATACGGCAAATTAAAAAATATTAAATTAACTCACTAAAGACGTGAAAACAAGTCTACAAATTAACCGTGTGTTGTCATACAATAGCTATTTGTTAAATATGCATTCGGGAGATTCAAATTTATGAAAGACGACCAAAATATTATTGAACCAAAAAAATAAACATAACCCCACCTTTCTGCATAGCAAATCAACTTATGATATCTGACGTAGATAAATGTTTTTATCAACCTAATTATTTGTATAAAAAATGGACGACGACTTCGTAAGTTATAATTTACTTGGCTGATTATTCAGTTCAAAAATGTGTGGGTTATGTTACACTAAATGAAATTAAGTTTATCGTCAAAAATGTACTTAATAATAGTTTCGGATCATGATTATATCATCAACCTCGTGTTTAATATTCCTTCAATTATTAAACTATGCAATTCATTCCCATGCCTCAACGTGTATCCTATCATCTGTTATTTTCTCTTTAGAATATCTATGAATATCTATGAATATTATTTTTTTTCTTATTATTTTCAAGATATTTTCATTTGTTCTTCTCTCGGTCCAAATTATTCTCTGCATATTTTTCCAACACTAAGTTTCTAGCGTTTCTAACGTATATTTCTCTTTTTTATTTATTGTCCACGTCTTGCTTTTGTAGTATCTTCAGTTTCACTGAAGTATCGTTTGATGAGTTTATATGCTTTGTTCTGCTGATTATATTTCATCAGATTATCTATTTCCTCATAATACTTTTCGATCCACATTTCTTTGGCTTTATTTGCTTCACAGTCTATTTTATTTCTTAATGACTTAAATTTTCTTTTACTTTCTTCATATGTTTTGTTTTTAAGCTAATTAATGTTTTCTTCTCTCAATATATTGAATCTTTTCCAATGTTATCCACTTATGTCTTGAAGATGGTTTTTTCTTAATTTATATTTCTTTTTCAATCTCGACGATAGATTCCTTTATGTATTGCCATTTATGTTCTATTATCTCTAGCTACTAACGTATAATGCTCATGAAACCCCCTCCTCCTTATACATTTCGATTAAAAATGTCTGCTTTCATCGCCATGAATGAATAAACACCTCGTGTTTCATGGTCAATTGATTTTCTTTACATTAATGTTAAAATCGTGTCGTGATACAATTTTGTTTCATGTTCTTGTAGTTTGTTTCAGTTGAGGTCAAAAACTTACAAGTTATTTAAATTTTTAAGTTTTTTGGTTTATTTTTTCAGTCAGCATAAATAAACGCTACTGATATTAATGACAATAAAAAGTAGCCGAGAAGAAAAATGCTAAAAAATGTTCGCTATGAACCAAAGAGTGGTTGTTAAAAATAAACTTTTTGAATTTCGTTATATTGAAAAACCTATACACTACGATTCTTAATAATAGCCGAAGTATCCATTATGTTTAAAATTAAACATTAACAAAAATTGAAACTGTCATGTTTCATCGTCGGTTTTGACCATTAATTTCGGTTTTGCCCAGCATCTTTATTCATGACGATTAAAACTGACTTTTTTCATCATAGTGTATTGAAACCCTAATAAAATAAAGATAAGTACCTAAACAATATTTGTAACATGAGAATAGTAGTATCATAGACATAGCGATAAGTTCTTCTTCTGTAAATAGTTGAAACTCAAAAGTCCATCCCTTTACGATTTCGCAATATCTCGCTTTTCAACTTAGTTTTAACTTATAGTAACCAGCGTGTGTCATGAGTTTTTCATAAGTAAGCATAATAGTTAATTCAAAGAAAAGTTTTATCTGCCTCTTGTTCAAAATTTAGAAAACAAATATTGCTAAACATTGTGAAATGACCGTGCCCGATTGCCATTATTTCTGGTATCTTTGTTTCCTTCGGAACAGATTTTAAATAATATACGCTACACCATTTTATGAAATAAAATAAAAATGTATTTAATGATTCGAATCAAAAGTACACAGTTAATATAACATTTGTTACTACATATTCTATATTTTACAAAATATTGCGGTAAAATAATCTTAGCTTTAGCTCAACTTGATTTTCCGTTCGCGTTTAAGAAGGGTCAGCATCCTCTAAAATTAGCTACGAGTGTAAGTTCCTTAGCGGCTGATACTGAGTATAATAATACCATAGAGATTTCATTTTCAGAATTCGATGAATTATTCGTTTCCGTGGTAACATTTGTACCAGTAGGGTCAACCGCTTAATGTTAATTACGACTGCATTAATTGGAGATTGTTGCTCACATTACCAAAGGGTAAAAATAAATTTTAAATGTTGTTGTGTATTGGTACAAAATCACTTAAAAATTACTATATGTCCATACTTGATGAAGAATCGTTTAATCTAGTAAGTAATCAAAACTCAGATGGGTTTTATATTTTTGCACATTTAAATCTGCTCAGTCTATACAAAACCAATGCTGTTATCAAAAAATTATACATTAGAGTAATTTTAAAAATCGTTGTTTTTTTTATAAAAATAAATAACACACTTGTATTAAAATATTTTTCAGTGAACTTATTATTTATAAATGCCTACTTTAGTTTTAAAGTACCTGTGTTTTTCTTATATGAATATAAATATTTGTTTAATTTATAAAATGTACTGAATAACTGACAAAAATAATTAAAAGTTCTGGTGAAACGGTTATTTCATATAAGTTGGGTGAAATTTATTTGAAAATTCCTTATTTAATAGCTTATTAGACATATAGTATAGGTTTATAGTGTGCACAAGAATATTTGACATGAATAAATGAATACATTTATGTATTCGTTCATGATTATTACAGGTCACAATTATAAAATAAATGCCAATGACTAATGGGTAACATATTTTCCAAGTGTAGTAGTTACTACAGCAGTTGTGTTGAGCGCAAGATATAAGATCCATTGTGGTTGCCTTTATAGTCAATCATTGAAGTTAACGTTTTCGGAGTTATTATTTATTCCGAAGTTTGATTAAAAAAATTATAACTACTTTTATATAAATTCAATTTAAGACTTATTCCAACCGAAAAAAATGAAGTTTCAGATAGAAAAATAAATTGAAATAAAACAATTTTTTGTTTTACACATATAAAACATTTTTTGAACCATAACTTAGTGTACACCAGGTATGGCGTGAGAAGGCTAATAGGGGCAGTAGCCCATAGCCCTGCACCTTAAATTATAACCAAAGCCCCACGGCTCTGGAATAGTTTTTAACTGTTAATTTATTATATTTATTATTATAGAAATTATAATAGTGATAATATTGTTTATAAAAATAAACTTTATTTTGTGATAGTTAGGTTGGATTAGGTTAGGTTAAAAAAAAAAGATTAGTTTGGTTGATGTTAAAATATTCTGTAGTATGCTTTATTGAAAATTACAATTACTTCGGTATGTGAAAATTGCAAACAAAAATATTTTTTCATAATTATAAAAGAATTATATTGTAATATATTACCTACCTAATATATATATATATATATAATTTTTTACTAAGTATAAGAATAAAAAATCTAACTTGATACCTAAAATAGGAAGTATTTTTAAAAATAAATTTCAAAAACAAATCATATTATACGTTTTATACGTTTTATTCACGTATTTTATCAACCCTGATAGTTATACATATTTTTGATGTTATTATGGCGGTTAAAATTTTTTTTTTTTCTCACAAATTTATTTTAAAAACTATTCTTGGTTGTAAAAATTAAAATATGTTGTTCTAATTTAAATTTGACAAAATTTTTAATTTTCAAAATAAAATTTTTTCTTTAAAACTATGCCCAAAATATAGATCAAACAAACATTTTTAAAGTTTGAATAAGTTGGAAAATATGTTGGTGATCAGAATTTGAATTTACAATAGTTAAATTGATTGCGCATAAATGATGCAAAAACAATTTTCAAAATTCCAATTTAAGCCATAATCGGAAACCGAATTTACTAAAAATACAATTTTGATTTACAAATTGTAAAAACCAATCGGCAATTAATTTGCTAAATATTGGCAAGGGTTTGAAACGGACTGAATCAAATGGGGGAGGGTAATTATATTGACCATACAACAATCGACACATTTAAACCGAGTTAATCATTATTAACACTAAATAATTTATTCATTTTTCTGTATCTAATATACCTACTGTATTATTAGAATTGGAAAATACTTTTATCCTCTGAAGTTTTAAAGTATATAAAACAAAAATAAATATAAATTGGTTTTTAAATTTCTTTGAGGTTGTATTATCTATCAAATATACTATTGAATTTAAGCCGTTCACGTTAAGAAATTGAATTTCAATTTATACGCCATAAATTACTCTTTATTTTTTTTATTTTTTTCCAGTCATAAAATTTTGAATTCTGTCTTTCCAACGCTTCCAAGTAACATTTTTTATGTTTACATTATACTTATCCCCAAAAAACTTGATTGTGTCCCGTGAATGTATGTTATGGTGTTCAATGCGACCCATGTCTATAATAATAATATTGTAATAATAGTGTATTAATAACCCCTTTTACGCGTAGTATGAATGCGTGTAATTCGTACACTGTTGAGTAGTGATTTCACAATAACACAGTCGTATTATATACTACGCGTACAATATACGAGTACAGTTGAAATAAATTATTGAACACCAATACGCATTTCACATAAAAAAACATAATAACGCAAACATAAATAATAAACAAAAGCTGTCGAAATGATGATTCGATTGAATATACGCACAAAATGGAAACAACGTTAAATTCATTCGTTCTTTGTGTAATTTCAAAGGCTCACTGGATATCATCCGTGTGCAGTTCGTACCACGGTTCTTCTCCAATGCCACATTCTACTATTACAATGTTATAGGTTTATAATGTACGTAATATAATAATAATAATAATAATAATTATTATTATTATTATTATTGTAAATTGTTATTATTCATCGAATAAATCCCACAGCTGGTAACGTCATAACTTCAAACAAACAACTAAAAACACGCGCATGTAACAAGAAACATACTGTATATTGCGTCGGTATTGAATTATTTTTAGTGATTCGACAGAATATTACAGCGTGTTCGTTTCAAAGGAAATCCGTACACACCAATATCGAATAATACATTCTTATTTTACGACGACGGAGACGATCTGTACAGGGATAGTAGTGAAGTAGGAGGAATATTCAATTATAATAGAATCGAGCGAACTCGATACGTTTCAGTACGACTGTCACGACAGTTACAGGAATACCTAGCTATAGTATATATTCGTAAGGTACGCACGTCATAAGCTATCCTAGTTAACAGTATCTATACAACAGGTACAATGTACTCGTATGAATAATGTTCTGTCTTGCACATGTTTTAGTTAGGATTTGCCGAATAACCTAATAGTTGATATAACTTGTGTCTACTGATACGCTATGTATGCGCAGTGTGCACACTGTTACACACTCTTAGGCATTAATTTAGAATAGATTCGTATAGCTAATATGGGGTCGGTTAATTAACGATAATGTATAAAATTAAAAACGTGTAGGGCATCAAAAAAATTGTTGAGATTTAATGTAATTAAAATCTCTTGGTAAGATTTAAATGAAGTAAAAATAAATAAAGAAAAAAAGACAAACTGATATTTTATTCGCGTAAAATACGGATGTATAATTATCATGAGAAAATTGCAACGGAGCAGACCGAGCCTTAAGCAATAAAAAAAAAAACAACTTTCATAAGATATTCAAACCTTAGGGATCTGTAACGAAGGGTGTGTATAGAAATAAATTTACTTACGGTAAACAGATACGCACAATTGAAATTTGTTTTGTATACGCCCTTTCGTAGAAATGCGCTTGTTTTATTCGAGGCGGAACATCATAATCATATATAATAACTCTTTAACGTTGAATGGTTTACAAAAACTCTTCCTTGTTCATTTCGAGAACTCCGTTTTATTTCCGAAACGAGTCCCCAGGCACGTAATATAACTTTTTACACTCGTTGGTTCATTCACATATTGTGCTGCGCTGTATCGGTCTGTCCTCCTATAGGCAATCCTATGGGCGCCATTCGAAAAATACCTATACGCGTATCCTTAATATATCTGCTAAAACAAAATAATCTATCCATGCAGTTCGGTATTGTAAGCCGTTTGTCTTGGTGTTTTGTTTATTACGAGCCAAAAATAATCGATTTTAGCAAAAAAATGACATAATTTTACATTTTATTATAAACGAGAATACATAACATTTGTCGGAACATAATTCGATTTGTGCGCTAAATGAGTTGACGACAGAGGTTGGCGTGACATTTATTTCTATGGACCATAAATAAAGATCTCTAAAATAGTAATTA
The DNA here is from genome assembly GCA_034509805.1 of Sipha maydis. Classification (NCBI taxonomy): domain Eukaryota; kingdom Metazoa; phylum Arthropoda; class Insecta; order Hemiptera; family Aphididae; genus Sipha; species Sipha maydis. Next base: position 10,712 of record JASXSY010003340.1, read on the forward strand.
GACTCTACAGTCATGCGATTTCGTTGACATTTTATTAGTCGTTTGTACACTTGGGGCACATAATGTAATCTACTAAAACACTGGCTCAACTGTTGCCTCTATAACGGCTTACTTGCATAAAGAGGGTGTTGTGAATCGACGCCTATTTCCTCCCACGACTCCTTGACGTAAACTTATTTTTACGTATAATAACACTAATAAATGGTACGTTTACTCATCTCAAGTAGTAAAATGTGAATTATTATTACAATTTATTACTAGCAAAATCACTGTTTAGTTTTAGTCCACACAATAGATCCATAGTTCCCCTCTCGCCTTGTAGTTGTAAATTTTAATACTTTATTTGATTTTTGACATGATGCATCGCACTATATAAATAGAAAACAAATATTTTACAAATAATATCCCACCTGGAAGTTTTAGTTCTCATCTAGGAAGCAGTGGAACTAGGATTTTGTATTTGGGGGAGGGGGATACTTTTTTAAAAAATTTAATGTTGAAAGGTGTTTGGGGGGGACGAATTAAGATTAAGATATTAAGATAACTATTTCATGTAGTGAACTACAAATTTCGGGATAGGGAAGTTAACACCCCCAAACTTCCTCCCCAGTTGGTCCACTTAAATCTAGATACGAATCAATGTAAATATTTAATATTCTAAAAGCAACCTGGTGTAATAATATTCCGTTTCGATGATCACAATGTATAATTTCAACTGTTTGTTATAGGCTTTTTTCAGCTTTTATGATGTTCAGATGTTTCAAATAATAATTTTTTAGCTACACTTTTCAAACTCAGACGTCTTCCACGTATTACAGCATATACATCGGTCCATCACTAAAAGTATAATAAATGGTTTATGTTAAAAGGATAAAAAATATTCATACCTTTATGATGTTACATTATTAATGTTTTGTTCATACACGTGCTGGATGAAACGCGAATGACGAACTGCGGTGGAAATCTCCAGAAATTTCAGGACTAAAAAATATACTAACGTGGACGAAAATCAATGTGAAGGAGACAAGGAAAAATTTCTATAAAAACGAGGACGATAATTAAAAAAATTAATGAAAAACTGCTGAGAAGTGCGTAGGCACTTTCATCATTTATTGCACCATGAGCATAGGGTGATTTGAGAAAAGAGTTTATGGCGCGTGTGGCGCGGTGCTTTGTCCTCGGCTTACGTACAAGTAAGACAAAAGAAAACGTTTATATTAATATACCGAAGAAAAAAAACCAAAAGGTCTATTCATAACGCTCCAGAATAAGGTTTCAATAAAACTTATATAGTACTTTGAATTCCAAACACAGCAGCAGTCCAGCTGGTCGGAAAAATATTGTTCCAGACACTCCGGTCCGTCTACTCTGGATCAAACACATAACATTATAATGGGTGTGAATGATGAACCGAGCCGTGTCCGGGTAATATCCATGATTTTTTAAATCGAAAAGCTTTCAGTTTCATTGGTATTATGTTACCTACGTTGTTCGATACCGTAACTAACGTTCAAAGTGAATGGCCTCAATATTAGAGCTTTAAGGACACTTTACGTGTACATGAGTTTCAATAGAAAAAGGTGGTTGTGAAAATTATGATAAAAACATTAAATCGATTCGCGATTAATGTAGTTTTTTTATTTATTTAACAGCGCAGTCATCAAAACAATAATAAAATAATTACGTTGATTGTCGACAGGCTAATTGACTTCGTCAATAAACTGTAGGGGTATAGAAATATATGTGAAGAACTAATGAGATTTAAAAAATTAAAATTGTGAATATTCATAAAATGCTCTTAATAAATAGATTTATACAGTGAAATATATGGTGGGATATGAATCGTTCGTTAGGAGTAAATATTGACTAATATATTTAATGCAAATGTATGCATGATTTTACTTTGTTTTCATTGGTGTTTAATTCAACTATCTGAAAATGGGTGTCAGAAAATCGGGTGACGGCAAACCGGGAAATCACCGGTTCTCGACCTTTTTCCCTGATGACACCTCAAATGAAATCCGAATAAATAATGACGCATCCATAAAAAAAAAGTCAATACTTATACCTAAATATTTATAAATAAAATCGGAAAATGTATGGAACATAATCATATTTGAAATAAATGTACGAGTGTATATAATATATATATATATATATATATATATATATTTTTTTTTTTCGCAGTGGTTTGAATTGAATTCCAATTTCGGTTTATAGTAAGTATATAAGTTTATACAGTCAACACACAAAGCATACGGAAATTCAACTACACATTAATTTACTGTGAAACTCGATGATATGTATAATGAACAATTACACAAACATGCACACTTATTATAATACAGTTTATTTCGCTTACGTTTAAGGTTATGCGTTTGACTCATCGGCGCGCGTGGGGAAAGAGTCCGATACAACCGTGCGACGTAAGTATAATAATATTTTATACAGATTACAGACCCGGATGCGAATGCTCGGCCACGCGTATATTGTTATTATTATTATTATTATTATTATTATTATTATTACGACGTTATAACGTTTTTGTTTATTTATCATCGGTACAGCGTCGAAAATCCGTGTCATATTATTATTATTATTATTGTTGTAATCGTACACACCGCCGTTCGTGTATTGTAATAATATCATATTGTTCCGCAGACACGCGAACACGTTCAATTATAATAATAACTGCAACGAAGTGCCCAATTAAGAAGCAGTGATTTTTACGCCCGGTGCAGTTAAGAACCCCGTCGGCAAAGTTTTCGCGTATCCACTACGCGTGTGTGCGTTGAGACGGATACATTCGCACAAGTTCCGCCATACAACGGCGGCGGCGGGTGTATATTACACAAGACGAGACGTATTTTATCACACGGTAACAATAACGATTTTCCGACTTACTACCTACCACCATCCCGTCCCCGTGAACCCCTTCGCCGACACATCCGGAAAACTGCGGCGAACAACGTGTACCCACACGCACCCGCCGAGGTTAAAACTTGGATTTTTACACGTATTTGCGCGACCGTATCATCTGCACCGGCGGTTGCGCGCGAAAATCGAATGAAATGTATGTACATACTTGTGTTTGATTACGTTTGCCGGTGTGTAAACTACAAGTACATATATTTATTTCTCTCCGTCGGTGTGCGTTTGAGATACCAATCGATTTTCGCACATCATTCTGATCCCAAGATTATAGCAAACAAAGCGTTTCTTGATGTTTGTGAATACATAATAATAATAATAATAATAATAATAATAATAATAATAATAATAATAATATTAATGATATTAATAATGATAATAATAATAATAATAATGATAATAATGCGAGAGTGTCGGCGCGCGTACGTTCTCGGAAATCCATGAAACTTTCTTGGTGAAACTTTTACAATCAAAGTTTGTGAGTAAGTATACTATATAAAATTATATTTCAAATTGAATAGTCACCGACTGGAATATCAATAATAATAATAATAAATAATTAATTTTTCCGCCGTAAAACGTGCATTATAATTATAAATGTAATATCGTGTAAGTCTTATTTCACGCGATCGTTAATGATTTTGTGTACACGCCGGAGAAAAACCAAAAATTACGCGGAACTATTTTGTATTTCTTTTAATTTTCGACTAAAGGATTCCCGAGACGGAAGTAATACGTCGCGTCGTGGTTTCACGATGAATATTGAAAACAACTTAGGTTCACCAATGTGAGGATAAATCAGTGACGATCGTTTTGTCGAAAAACATTAGGCAATGTTAATTTCAACGTCGGCTTCAAATAATTTGTCCGTGAAATTTACGCGAAACAAGTGTGATAATAACGGTCTCAGATAAAACTATAAACATATTTATCAAGTTTTTTTTATGTACAATCTTTACTACATTTTTTTTTTTCTATTATTTTAAAAGATATTTATAATCTATAATTGTATAAGCACTTGTGTAAGTAAATTTTAGTACTTATAAGAGAAAAGAAGAATATAATACAACAATATAAAAAATTATAAAATATATAAAAAATGAAGGAAATGTTTATTAGTAGAATTCTTAGTAATCACTTGAAAAAAATAAAAATATTACGATAAAGATTGAATGTTTTGCCATTTCGTTCGTCGCGCAGATTTTACTGCAGAAGATACGGATTGATCTGAATCTTATTTATAGATCGTCAGTAGAATACTCGATGAAAGGGAAAATAGATTGGCAAAAAATTGGTCAACTGTTGATTTTTGTACAAAACGGTAATTTTATAAAAAATAATTGTAAACGCATTTGATTTGTATATAAAACTATTGGTTATAAACACTACAAGCACTACGATATTAAAAAATGTATGCAGTGGTAGTTTAAACTGTGTGTATCACATATTTACTAATATATCAAGCACACCGGTCTATGCATCTGCAAACATGACGACGACAATAATTATTGGTTGGACAATTGATTTTGGTAATTCCTCAGTAAAGCGAATACTTTAATGCACTGAATAACAAGAATTATCAAACTTAAAGGTTAAAAGTAGAATAGCTTTCTTAAGTACTTGTTTTATTATTTGATTTGTTATTAGATTAGAGCATGATATTTTTATTAGGTAATTTTTTGATGGTATATTTAATTTCAATGAAAGAGATATGTTTTATGGATAGAGACGTCGGAAGGCAATTGGTTAGAGATTTTTCGAGGTATGAAGTTTGATCAAAATTATTTATATCGATTTTACAAAATATGATAAATATCCTAAGTATTTAAGTATTTAGATATGATCAGTGAGATTTTTTCAATTTTTCTGTAGTGGTGGACAGAGGAAGTGGGAAATAATGATTTTTGCATTGAACTTACAATTTTTGTGATAGCTTTATGCATTATTTTATACACTGGCTATCAATATAATCAGTTTATACTAAGTATATTATGAGTAATTATGATATGGAAGTAGCAATGGTATATCGATGCTATTTCAACCGTTATGTGAGACCATCACCGAACACAAACCAGGTTAGACGACATATTGTAATTGTTTTAGATAACAATAGTTTTAAGATATTGCATATGTAAATAAAAATTATATTGTAGTAAGTATACAATTATTAATTACTTGTTTTATATTAACATTATTTACTATAATATATTATTTTTTCTATACAGAAAATATAATAAAATATAAAAACTAAAATCACGTGCCATACATAGAAACCGTTCATACTTATTTTTTTTTAATAACGAGCACACTCCATTTGCATCCGAAATTAGTAATTTAACATTGTCATTTTTAGAGGCTTATTAGTAATAAGTTATTACTCTGTGAATTAACTTCAATGTAGCAGCAATTGTTTGTGTTATGATATAGCGATAGAATTTTGTTTAACTTGAGTAGAAAAATAATTATCGATCCATTTTTTTTTTTTTAATTATTGTAATTAATATTACAGTTGAAATACGTGAAATTTGAACTGTAACCCAAATATGTTCATTACATGATCGAACATTTTCTTAAAACTGACAACACCCAATTTGTCATGACATAAACATGTTTATATATATAATATAAGTTTCTTGATCTATCACTCGTATTATAAAGTCTATCATTACTTACACTTACTGTTCAGATAAGTAATAATTAACTGTGTATTTTTTTTTCATTCTCGTAGTACACAGTTGAAGAATGATAAAAGTCTGCGATGGTTTATTACTCCATTACATCAATATAATAAAATACAAATGTGCACCACTTGTTCTATGTCTGGAGGAAAGAGAGCGAGAGAGAGGAGAGGGAGAAAGGAAAACATTTCGATTAGGTTTGTGTTTGGAATTTGAGTGCAATCCCAACGCGTTGAAATCGTTGACGCCTTTGTAGTATATAGACAGCAGAGAGCAAAGGACTTAATCAGTCAAATTCGTCAATATGTTATGACGTTAAATTTATAAACAATACGAGCATAATGATATTCAGTGTTTTTCCGAAGTAAAAATATTTATACATTTTTTCGTAAAACTGATCATCTTCGGATGTTGTAGTTAATTTGGAAAACAATGAAACTGCACGTTCGTATAGGCTGAACAGCACGTTTCTACTGCCGGTCGTTCGATTTTTGATGATTTATGACGGTAATATTGAGTTGGATAAATAGATAGAGAATCCAGTTGAAGACTAATGTTATAAATCGAGCATCTCAAATTTCGGGATTAATTGAAGCAAGCTAGTGAAACCATACGCGTATCTTGGAAAATCTCGTCGTTGTAATTTCTCGTGCTAATGTACTCGTACAAAGTGTAACGGTTTACATATACTCACACTCTCACATACGCACGCACAAAAACAACCAGTGCATCAATCGATATTGGGATACCTAATGATCGTGAGGAATATTCCCGTATTAGCAATCTACGTATAATAGATACCAAAAAAGTCAAGATCAGTACGATATCAACCAGGCAGTAAGCTGGAAGAGAGCTGACTAGAAGCACACCATGGTCAACCACTCGACAACGAGTTCAACAGTCAGTACAGCAAGAGACATAAATGAGAGTACATTTTACAGTTTCACATTGAAAACGCCTTGAACTCATACACTTCATCAGACAATAAATTCAATGCATTAGTTCTCGAACTACACACTTATCAAACATTATCTAACTCAACATTTCAAACTACCACAGCTACTACACAAACCAAACAGTGACTACTGGGCAACCTGCCTGAGGGGAATGGGAGGATAGGGATATGGGGCATAGTAGTCATCATTCAAAAATAAATTAACTACTATCTTTAAATAGTCCTAACAAATATATATATACGCTATTGCCTATTAGATAAAAATGAAATTTGTTCGCTCAGTCACTCAATACTCAAAACACAAAAAACTTAAATAAACACCAAAAAGTTATTTGTATGTATGATGTATACTAAATGTGACTAAACAAAATTATGGTTTTACTAAGACTTATATTATTATAATTAAAAAATGATTTTAAATAAAAATGTAGTGTTTTTTGAGGGGGTCCATGGTTATAGTTTATACTTGAAAGGAGTCCATAATCAAAAAAAGGTTAAGAACCTATGCTTTACAGATACAAATGGTATTAACAAATGTTGCCCTTTCCTTTAAACAAAAATTAAAAAAAGAACCGGATGGGCCTCGCTGTGCTGTAAACTTGGGGGTGAAGTGCGACTCTTCAAAGGATAGGTCATTATAATGGATTTGTTAAATTTGAATGTAATGATAGATATCATTGTATACGAATAAAAATTCTGAACGGAGTTAATATGTTTGTCTAGGAGATAATACATTGTTATTTATAAATATTGTAAAAAGTATATTTTATTTTGAAACGATAAATATATTTTTCAATCAGGATGGGTTGGCAGTTTCATACAGCGATAATTTGAGTAAACCGATCACCGATATTTTTTAGTTACGATAAGTTTAACTTATTATAAACCTTGAATTAAATTTTCAAGAATTTTCGGTCTGCCAATTAAATTTTATAGTTGTTTAAAAACAAAAATTTTACAAAAATCGAAAATTTAAATTGTCTATAAATAAGTCAAAATATGTCAAAATACTTTGAAAACTTAACCATGCATAGAAAACGTCAATATAAAGATTTGGTCAAAATTTCAAGTTGTTGCAGTTTTTCGTTTTTGATTTATAATATATTATACATTATATTATATTTTACATGTAATTTTATGTCAATATTCGCTGTTCAAACGCTTATAAAAAAAAATTGTGCTATGGATTTTAATAATTTTTGAATGACAATAAGAACTACTTCTGTGGAATCTTTTAATAAATTTTCAAGTATTTTGTAGTAGCCAAATTTTTTTTACCACCGATTATAAAAATAAAATGTAAAAAAATCGAATATTTTAAATGCCTATAAGTGGCTTAAAAATCAATATTATATTTTGAAAAAAATATGACATAAAGGAAATGCCAATCTTAACAGCTGGTAGAAATTTAAAAAATCTGCGACTTATACTTTTGAATTATTACAAATATTAAAAATCGTTTGAGAATAAATCGCTGTTTTATGCAATTTCGTAAATATTTGAATTTCAAACAGTCATAAAATGTTTTGCTCTAAGTCCGGTATAAATTTTTTTAATGATTTTTGAAGAGTAGCTTATAGATAACCTAGTGTTAAAATTTTGAACCTTAAGTATGAACAGAAAACATTTTATGAATTTTTATCTACAAAATAACTTGCAAATTTTCGCAATTTTTACATATTTCGTATAAATTGGAACTTTGAGCACTTATAAAAAAAATTTTGACTTACGATTTTAGATTTTTTTTTATCAGTTAAGGAACAACTTATAAGAAACCTTGTATTAAATTTTCAAGATTTTCTGGGCAGCCAAAAATATTTTATTGTTATTTAAAAAAAAAATACTTAAAAAAATTGAAAATTTCAATTGTCTATAAATAGCTCAATAAAAGTTTCAAGTATTTACATCGATTAGTTTTTGAGTTATAGCAAAATAAAAAATTTGATTATGTCGAAAACTGGTTTTGCGTAAAAACTCCCGTTTTTCCCTTATTTTTTTAGGGTTTTTCCTGTCGCATTTAAAAAATATTGAAAATTTTTTACTTTTGACCCCCCAAAGTACCAACTAGATTCACTTTCCTTTCAGAAAAGTTGCTTCATAAGCAAATCGAAGCATTTTTACTGCCAAAAAAGGTGTCGTCAGACACAAAAATAAAAAAAAAATTAAAAAAAATTTAAAAAATAACATACATCATTGTAAAACCAATAGATTCCATTACTCCGTTCAGAATCTAAAAAATAAAAAAAAAAAACACACATTATTGTAAAACCAATAGATTCCATCACTCCGTTCAGAATCTAAAAAATAAAAAAAAAACACACATCATTGTAAAACCAATAGATTCCATCACTCCGTTCAGAATCTAATACCAAACGTATTTCCTCGTTATTAGGAACGGTTATTATTTTTAAATTTTACATATATACTTTAAGTTTATTGCACAAAAATATAATTTAAAACGCCGATACACTGCTAAAAGACGCTACAATAGTCTTAAATTACACTATATTGATTTTAAAATCGGATATTTATTTTGTTAATTAATCTTATTGCTCACGGATAAAAAAAAGGGTAGGATGTAGGAATTAACCCCACTCACTCTTTTTACTTACAGTTGGCGTATACAAAGACTTTTTTTGACTACATCACAGGATACGACAATATAGATGCGGGTGAAAAAAACTATATATTATTACAACATGTAAACGATCGCTTTGATGAGAATTTTTCGTTTCTAGTATATGTATATATATTTTCATTTCATGTCACGTGCAGTATATTCGGCGGGTAATCCATGTTTAGAAATACTTCTGTACGATCCTGTAACGTATTATGTACCTACGCGTTACTTTTCCAAATATATATTCAAGTATGTAATAGAATAAAAAAATTGCATAATTTAAAAACATTATAATGTAATATTATATAAAAGGGCTTAAATTGTTTTTTTTTTGCAGTGTTTAACACGCGCGTTTGTAGAAATAATGTGAACCAAGGTACTAAGTATACCATTGCATATGTTCCAGACAGAAATATCACTCCGGCCGCTCGTTGTATTCGTAAGATCTTCTGTCGGACTAGTACAGCAGTCGTAGTTGTAAAGAGGAGGGAGTGGGTTAATAAGATTTAGAAATATACGTGTTTTTTTATTTCTGATTCGATAAAACCAAAACTGGATTAGTTATTGCACAACACCATTACTGAGAAAAATAATGGGAAGACAAAAAGGAACAAATATTGTATGGGTCCATAGTTTGTTGTGCGATTCGTTTTTATGCCAATCACGCGTAGCTCAGACGCAGTAGGTTACCAAAAGTTAAACGTGCTTGGTCCATGGTATCGAGTAATGGACGTCTATATACGTTTGAACTATTCACAGTCAGATACGAAACGAAATCCATACCTTTTAGCTTATGCGAAACGGTATACAGGCCCGACAAGCATCGGTACACTGATGTTTTAAATTTTATAAAACTCGGTTCAACAAGAATATCCGTATTTTCGACGGTTGTTTAACGTTTTATTCGTAGTGTAAATCACGTTGTGTACATGTGTATCGTACGAACACTTACGTATTACTTGGCGTGTACGTGTAAATTGGCTGTTAAAAAGGATGAGCAACGTGCTAGCAATCTTATGTTGGGTGAAATCGGGGCGAAATTTAGATTCATGCGAAACGCACACTTTTTGCGGAACTTTGCCGGCAGTGGGTCTTGTTTTATAATTTGATTTTCTCGGAAATCCTACGGCCGTGCTCCTGTTCACAATTCGGCACAAATAACGCCGGCGATGTATTAATAAACGTCCAAATCGTGTTTCGCGCGATTATTTCGTATATTTTAGACGTCTCGCGCGCAGTATTAATATTGCGCACGTTGTCTCAACAGTTCGGCAACAGCGTCGACATTCTTCTGAAAGCTTGGATATCGCGTGAGAGAAAACAAAACGTGTGCTGCGTACGAACGCCGTCGGATTATATCCCCTTCTCCTCCCGGCCGGTATGCCTAAGTATGGTTCGAAGGTTTGCGAGTTGTTACGGACTCGGCGGGGACGCGTATTTCACGATGCTGGAGCGTCCAGCTGGAAAAATGCAGGCGACCGGGGTAGGGGGCTAAATACAATTTTCAACGCCGCCGAATATGTTGGTTTTCAAACAGCAATAGTATTGTTTCGACCACCCCCGCGGGGGCGGTTAATGTGATGTCGGAATAATACTTAAGCTATCCGAACGTTTGAAATAATTCCCTGCGTTACAGTTGTGCGTATTTAGAGTTTAGCACTTTTTTTTTCACTGCTGAACCGGTAGCCGGGCGGGGACCGCATGGCAATTACTTACGCTCGAATACCATTGTTTATTGGTAAAGTAAAAAATTACAAAAACACGTTGCAGATTACGAAAAACCAATATACTATACTGGAGCATCTAACCTCTCTATAACCTTCGGTTCACATTTTATTCTTAACTATAAGTTTAATTTTTGGTCTCTGCTCCTCGTGTAAGCCTCGCTGTCCGGTTAACGGATGTTTCATTCGCCTTCGCATGTTACATTCTAAGTGCTTCTATCTTTGTGTATAGCCGGGGCACCCTCAGCACCTGTCCACAGACCGTACTTTTAGTCGGACTCGACAGTAGACGAGTCCCACCAGCATTCGACTACTGCGGATAATTTTGATGGTCAAGGTTTGGAATTTAACACCTGTACTCTTTAGCACCGATATTTGTATGATGTTACCGATAACGATGATACTTCTCATTGTTACCGATTTATAAAGTACACAATTACTACGGAGTATTTTTTCCGCCTTACCAGCAGGTTATTAAAAAAAAAAAAAAAATCCAAATTTATTAATTATGTAATATGTTATGGAAAAAAATACGATATTTTTAACATTTAACTAAATACTGCTCTTAATAACGAGAACTAATATTTTGAGTTTTTGAGCCATAAACCATAATCCCCAGTACATGAAAAATTAATATTGTTGTCGATAAAAAATAAACAAAACTTTGTCGAATATAGCCTAGGATATTATATTTTAGAAACTTGACCAGCTTTATAATTAGGTCCTGAATAATATAGGGTAGATACACACACTTGATGTTTGCTCGATTGAATCCCTCCCACGCGTTATTTCTGTTTCCTATGGTTTATTAATGTTTTCATTCAAATCATTAGGGTCCATGAACACCCGAAACTTAGGGGTCCTTTTACTAAACCAAAAAAAGTTAAGTAAAAACATCAAAAGCTTATTTCGTATTATGATTTTTGTATAGCCGGTGATATGGGTTATTCTTTTTCAAGTATTAACTTTGTTTAAATAATGGGATAGGAAATATAGAATACTTAAAATAATTGCAAACAGTTAAGCATTCATTATTGAGAATTAAATGGATAGATATGTAGTTGTGTAATTTTATATACATGCATAATAATAGTTTTCGTTGTATTCGATATTTTTGTCAATAATGTATACATAAAAATAAAATCAAAATTTAAATTGCAAGAAAATTGAATTTTATATCATAGGTAATTCGAATGATTAATTTCCCCATCCTCGTGAGGATTATCACGACCCTCCTGTACAGGTATATGGGAAAGATGCTTTTTTTATTTTATGTGAAGTGTGTGTGCGTGCGTGCATGTCTGTACGTGTGCGTGTGCTTGTTTTTATATGTGTGTCTACATTTGCATGTGCGTGTTTGATTATATGTGCGCATAAATATGACATTAATGGGGCGCCCGTGGATACTATTTAATATTAATTGATATATTAAGTCTCCCCTGTTGTTGAATATGTTTTGTCTAATATGTGCGCAAAATCCATTTCATTTCGACGAACGATTCATTGTTCATTGAATAATTCATCGTTGTTATATGTTGACGCCAAGTTTGCACGCCAAGCTTATTGCAAAAATCGAATTTTGAATTTTGAATTTTGAACTTGACAAAAAAAAGCGTGTTAAAAATAATGTAATTTACAATACATATATTATAAACATTTGTTTTATTTTATTATATTAACATTATATCAACAACAATCAAATAATTATCAGCGATCGATCATAGCTAATAAATCTAAGAAACAGTGTTTTGAAAATAAAGATTAACTCATATTAAATATGTATTAAATGTATGTATATATATATATATATTTAACTTATAAGTAATAATATAGATGGGTTCATAGAACATTTGAAATAGTATAGGGTTCATAGTCCTCCCTATAATTGGTTACCACTTTATATTCTGGAGAAGTCTTACAAATAAAAAATACGTTAGTTATATATACAATAATGTAATGCAATAATAGTGAATCAAAGAGCTAAATGTAGTGTATATAATTATGGTAAATTATAATAATTAGCAATAGTCATTTATGTGGGACATTCAAAAGCAAATACAGCAGACGTCTATTCGAGTTTCATAAACAAACGCATGAGAATAATATATTATATGAAGAAAATTTGCACTTGTGTGTACGTTTTGGGTGCATGGAAGATACTCCAATTTAAAAAAACGAAAAGAAAGACATTAGACAGCACAGTACAAGATGGCGTCAAAGGCGTCAGTCGATAAGAGATCTCGGTTAACGTAGAGTCCCGAGGTTTAGATTTTAGAAAAAAATGTTTTGTACACATATAGATAATATTTTCTGAACGATCCGTCCAGTTGGAGTTCTAAGGATTTTCCAAACGAAGCGACAAGAGGAATGTTGTATAAAAGTATTATATTGTATTGATGTGATCAATTCACGTTTAACTTTATTTTTTATTTTTGTGATGCAATTTTATATTATAAGAGTTTAGTTTATAATGTTTTACCATACTAACTTATTGCAATTTTACATCATGCAATTGTCCATTTTTCACCACCTTCTATCGAGTTCGTTGTATCATTTATTCATACATTTTTTTAATCTATTAGCCATTCGCGACCACCATCGCATAAGCCTTTTATAATATACTCTGGTTACGTCAATAACGATAGTTCATGTTGGTTGCAAACCGACGACCTGAAAAGGCTGGATTTTCCAATTCTTAGCTACATTTTTTTACGTCTTTCAATATATTTATTGACCCTTCATTTGACCTTAAAAATGTACATTTACAATCCTAAACATGCTATTTCTAGCGTTTTTAGTTTCGTTAGAGACATTAACAATTAATATAATGGTTGTATGTCAGTACTGGATTTTACGGGAAAAAATCTGTTTTCGATCAGACGTGAAAAGAATTCAAACCATAGAAAGGAAAAATATGTTATTGCATTAGAAAAATAGTAATAAAAGTTTTCGAAAATTCGTTCGTATAGATTTTTTTAGAAATATAGTTTAACTTTGTTTTTCAAAAAAAAGTTTAACTATCGAATTCAAAACGTACCACGTGTGTTAGAACGTATGACATGTCTCCAGATCGTAATTAAATAAATTTTAATAATAGGCAAAGTAAAAAGGGAATATTTTTGATTACTTTTTTCTAGACATTTTTCGGGAGTGTAAATTAAACGGCCTGCAGGTACGCAAAAAAAAAAAGTCTGTTGATAACTGGTACAGCTCATTTGCAGCTGCTCCGCATTTTTCCGTCGGCTGGCTGGTTTACTTTGTAGATTTACAGTTTTTCCCCCTCAAGGTATACACATAAAATACACACATATATCTTTATAACACACATGCACGTGGACATTGTTTTGCTCATTACGAGTTCTTTTACTGCAATTGTTTTTTTTTTTTTTTAACGTCACTTTTTTTGTTTTACGCGTAGTGCTTCAAATTAATTTTACAAAAAGTTGCACATAAAAACCAACTCGATATTATAATATTTAATCACACAATAATATATTAACATTATTTTATGTTATATTAGTTCCAAAATAATGCAATACCAACTATTATCGTAGGAATACGCATTGAAAACATACATTCTGTTTAGAAAATGCCAAAATAATTTTTTACCAAGTCATTTCGTGTTAACTTTTTACTAGAAAAAGTAGAAAATATGTTTAATTGTTCTACACTGTGATAATGAATTCAATATTTTTAAACGTCAACAGAAAACGTGGCTTTTCGATTGCAGTCTATTTGGGTACATATTTGTGCCGAATTGTCCAACCCGCTGTAGATTTTTAATCGGTCCGTACGTGGGCCTTATAACGCGAGTTAGCATTTCAAAAAGTTTGAATGGACGATGATAATATATATCTTAGTAGTAAATGTTACAATACATATTTTACGTCACGTCGAAGTAATATAATTTGTGCCACATCCTCATATGTCTTCTCAAATAAATTAAATCAAAAGAAATCAATTTATATTTTAACGCATATTTTGTAATATGGAAACATTGACTTTTATAGATACAAAAACTATTTTGTTTCAACTAATAACTCTTTTACCTGAGATTTACTTACAAAATTATGAAACCAATAATATTATTAACAACAGAATATATTATTCATAAATAAAAACATATTATAAATAAGTTGATAACATTTTCGTTTTATTTAAAGCTTCAAATAGACAAGAAGAAAATTAGGTTTAAAGAAAAAACATTCAATTTACACTCGAAGTACAAATAAATAATAAATTTAATTTTTTAGATTTTTAAATTAGATCAATTAGATTAATCAAGTAAATAGAAATGTTGCATTTATTATTTCCAGGAAACCTACCTAAACTGATACTATGGATACCACATAATCCTAATCACCCATATTCTCAAAAAATATAATTTTTAATTCAATTTTTCATATACTTGAACGTATTCTATTAAATAAACTTATTTATCAACATGAACTCAATATATGAATCACTAAATGCAAGAAGGGCACATGTCCACATTTTATAATTTTTCAGGAGAGACAAAAAACTTAATATCTCTCGAAAAAATTGAAGAAAATAATTTAAATAATTCACATAATATGATTTTATAATATACCAGTAAACTGGACATGTGTCCCGTTTGCACAAAACGATGTATTTGTCGAATCTAAACAAAAATCTGTAAAATTGTGATTTTATGAAAATTATGGACATGTGCCCTTCTTGCATTTAGTGATTCATATAGTTTATAAAGATAATTGAAATATTATTAATCAAATTCATAAATACAGTGTGTCCCAAAAGTCCCGTATCACCCTTAATATCTCCATGTAAAATCAATATATTTGAACGCGGTTTTTTTTACAGTACTAAGTATGGAAATTCTGATTGAATGGCATAAAATTAAATTTTTGTTTTTAAAAATTAAAAAATTTTCAAACAATAATTGATTTTTTTACTACAATTATTCAAAAACATAACTTGCTCTAACTTGGTCAATTTTTATTTAATTTTAGTATTTTTTTTTTTTTAACTGTTTTAAAAAATAAGTTCAATAAAATAGCTATCTTAAAAATTTAAAATTCTTAAATGCGTAAAAAAATTTTTTGAAAATTTTTTAATTTTTAAAAACAAAAATTGAATTTTATGAAATTCAATCAGAATTTCCATACTTAGTACTGTAAAAAAAACCTCGTTTAAATATATTGATTTTACATAAAGATATTAAGGGTGATACGGGACTTTTGGGACACACTGTATATTAAAAAAAAAAAAAAAAAAAACAAAACTCGCCAAATAATATTGTTAACTATTGTAATATCTTCTTCTTCTTCTTCTTCTTCTTCTTCTTCTTCTACTTCGCCTTCCTCCCAACTATTTGGGGTCGGCCACCCTTGTCCTACACCTCCACTTTAGTCGGTCAATCACATCTCCTCTGCACACACCGACAGCCCTCATGTCGTTCTCCAAAGTCTCCAACCATCTCTTTTTTGGTCTTCCTCTTCCTCTTTTCCCTTTAACGTCCATCTTCATAACCACTCTTACTGCATTCGTTTCCTCTCGCCTCATCACATGCCCAAACCATCTCAGCCTATTTTCTCTCATCTTGTCCACAATTGGCGCTACACCAACACTACCTCTCACGTATTCATTCCTTATTCTATCTTCTCTTGTCACTCCACACAACCATCTAAGCATTCTCATTTCCGTGACACTCATACTTTGTTCTATTCTCCTGTTAACCGCCCAACACTCTGAACCATACAGCATAGTTGGTCTCACTACACTTTTATAAAATTTACCTTTCAGCCTAATTGGAATTCTCTTATCGCATAACACGCCCGATGCTTCTCTCCATTTCATCCACCCGCACTTAATCCTATGTTTTACATCAATGTCAAAGCCCCCGTCCTTTTGAACAAAAGATCCTAAATATTTAAAGCTCTCAACTTCACCTATCACATCACCATCTATTGTCAGTTGTCTCCTCATTCCTTCAACTTCTTGATCTCTTTGTCCAAAATCATACTCAATATACTCAGTTTTATTTCTACTAATTCTCAATCCCTTTTCTTCGAGGGCTAACCTCCACTCATTTAACCTATTATTGATAACTTCTAGGTTTTCTCCTATCAGAACTATATCATCCGCAAACATCATACACCATGGTATCTCACCCTGTATCTCCTTTGAAACCTCATCCATTACCACTGAGAACAGGTAGGGGCTTAGAGCTGACCCCTGGTAAACACCTACTCCTATACTGAAACCTTCTGATACTCCACACCGACTCTTGACACTAGTACTCGACCCTTCATACATATCCTGGATCAAATTAACATACATTTTTGGGACATTTTTTCTCATTAATGCCTACCTTAAAACTTCCCTTAACTATTGTAATATGAAATATCAAAATAATCTATCCAAAAAATTCGCTAAAATTCTAAACAATAATACTAATAATGTAAATATTACTTTTAAAACTAATATTAATTTAATCAAATAAGATTCACAATAAAACAATACAAATTACAATAAAATATAAAGAATACATTACTGAAATAAAATTAAAAAATTCTCCTCCTAATTAAAATTTTGCTAAACATGTTATAGAAAATAATCATAAATATATTTTGATTTCAATACATAATCAGAAGTATTAAATACTCAAAATAATATTTACATTTATTCAATTTTGAAAAGGTTAAATAAATACATTGAAATAAAGGAAAATAGTTTTAATAATATTTTAAATGTACAAACCTACTTTAAAAGTAATATCCTATACCATTATATTTTAGATAATAATAAATAATAATAACCAAAATATTTATATTTCTAAACATATTTATATCTAATAAAAACTCAATTTAAATAATCTCTCCAGTTCAGATAAATTATCTCTATGTAAAATGACTCATTTTTTTTAATGTAGGTATTGCTTACTTTTTTTTTCGAATTAAAATGTCATTTTTTTTTTTTATTCTGTTGCAATTTTACTAACTTTGTATATACCCGATGATACATTTTTAATTCGAAATTGGTTGTGCTTTACAAATCTAATAATATTGTGGGTTAAGTTTTTTTTATTTATTTATTTTTAGGTATAAGCTATTTATATATATATAAATACATGAATATTAACCATATATTAAACTTTTAACTATTTTATTACAAATTTTAACAAATTTTACAAAATGTTATAAATTATTACACACTTATTGGAGTATAAAATAAAGGAAAATAAAAAATAAAATGAACATATTAGGTATTTTGATTAAATGATGAATCAGTATTGATAAATTGTACAGCAAATTACATAGTACTATTTGTAACCAGTTGTGGCGCAAATTACATACATACCTTTTTGAACGTGACGCAGATTTTTTTCAGTCGCTTTTAGCATAAATTACGTACATTAAGAATTATACTTTGAAGGCAATAATAATAGTTTAGGATGATCGTTGAGCGTATAAATCGCGATATAAATAAGTTACATATCCGTGGATTGCTATTAGATTGTCGATAAAACGAAATTTTATTTTCCAAATTGTATTATGTTATATAAATTCTGTAACAAAAGAACAATATGAATATATGAGATATGAATAAAATGGTCGTGAAGGTCATGATCAAAAGAGCCAACCATTACAGTGACACTTCAGCTGTCAAGTATTAGACTCAAATTTATTATTAAGTACACGCAAATAGTTTTAGTAAAGGAGGTCAAGACACAAAGTTTTTCTTTTTAACCTACTCGTACAACGGAGATTTCATGAAAGGGTTGACATGAACACATTTTTTACGAACGAGTGATAGTGTTACGGCAATTCGAAATAAAATCTATTGTATGTTTTGGGTTTATTTTGGTTGTATTTTATGATGGTCATTATGGAGTGTATAATTTTGTACAGAAAAAAAGGGTCGTTAGTGATTTTTCGCAGTGAAATGGAAGTGATTTGAAAAGTATGAATTTTGTTGGAGTTTTCTTTTTTTTTTTTTTTTGCTGCACAAGTCTTGGCCCGTAAGTTCATGATATAATGATATATAGGTCTTAGAAGTGATTTGTAAATTATTGCTACGGTTTTTAAATTTATAGATTTATCATTTTAGACGATTGTTTTGAGCACCCGAGAGCGTGCGTTATGTAACAGTGTTCATTTGCGAAAACAAATTTAATCTTAAAACGGTCGAGGTACCTATAGTCGAGACGATTGTGATCAGCGACGTAGCCAGGATTTTATTTCGAGGGGGGTCAAGTCAAAAAAAAAATAATAATAATAAGTAATTTTAACTATTCTTATTAATCAATCAAAAATTAAATTCATAATGACCAACAGAATGCTATATTATGTAAATATTGTTTCTATTGGTTCTATCGTCTATGTATATATATATATATATATATATATATATATATATATATAATATATCTACCTCATACCCAATTATATGGTATACTTATACTAGTACCTATATATATATATATTTATGTGTGTGCTAACCGTATTATTTTGTAGTTTTGTCCATAACATATTATAATTAATTATTAGGTTTACCAGTACAAAAAAAAGCATTGTAAAAACACTAGCATTTTCGTTCCACTCAGATCCTAAAAAAAATTTCGTCGATGACATTTCGGGGGGGGGGGGTCCGGACCTCATGGACCCCCCCCCCTCTGGCTACGTCCCTGATTGTGATAACCAGCCACGACGTGTACCGCACCTATCATAATATGCTGTACGCAAACATCGCAAGTGTTGCGCGATGTATTCACAGGCAATGTTCCCGTCGCGTTTCAATCCTGATCTTTCTCGAGTTTTCATTTGCGATTATAATATTGTTGGTAACAGAAAAAAAAAAAAAAAACCCGACGCGTCTAGTGTTTGCGCTACGGGATTGTTGACAGTAACGATCGTACAACAAAAATCGATCGCACGGTGATTTACCGCGTCCGTATTCGTCATGCATTTGTACGGTCCGGCGATGGCGTAACGGCTGAAGAATTTTGTGCGTCTGCTGGGGAAACACGAAAACAGCGGATGACGATTGTACTAATATTATTATTTGTTATCGCGGTACGACCGATGACGTTTCGCAGCTGATAGGGCGACTGAATTCGACGACGAGGACAATGCCCGTCCGGTGTAAGCGTGCTTATCGGCTGCGGTGTAGTGGGCGGAAAGGAGATGACGTATACAGTGTGCACCGTACACGCTGGAAAAGGGACACAGAGGTATTGCCACGTGCTAGTTATGACGATGAAGTGCGCACGTTTCAATGCGTTTACTTCACTCAGCTCGATCTAAAAACTGAAGTAGTCCTCCACAGCTGCACCAAATACGTGTATATTTATATATAGAGTTCGGATTTGTTCTTTTTTTTTTTTTATTGGTCTAAAACCAAGTCAACCGTTGGTTTTATAGATTTGATTTAAACACTACGTAGAATAAAATAATCGAAATTTTATTTTGCTTTTTCAGCAATTTTTTTTTTTTCTTAAAATAATGCTTTCCGTGGTGTTTTTATGTATCCTATTTTTTTTTTTTTTTAGTTATTTTATAGATTGCTATGTTTTATATGAATGTCATGATTTTCGCTATGCTTTTGCGAATTATTTAATGGTTAGATTAAAACAAACATTAATACGATTATTTTAATTCTCTTATGGGTTTAGAAAAAATATATAAGGTCTAGAATTGTTGGTGTTGTTTTTAAAATTCTACAGCGATTTTCGCTGAAGTTTATGTGCTCTTTTTTCTATTTTTATAGAATTTACTTACCCTAAATTTAAAAATCGTATAAAATACTGGAGTATGTGGCTCAAGTCTTTTGTTGTTGTGATATCAGGGTTGGTGTTTTTATGATGCAGCTCTCGTCGGAGATAATTTTTTTTTTTTTTTAATCCCGTACCCGTTGAAATACGTTTTAGTATAAATGTGTTGTAGCTGTCATTTTAGAATGAAATATATGCGTGTGTTAGGTCAGCGTTGTCTGGAAACATTGATTTTAACGGACTTGCGTTCGAAGAACCGCTGTAACCGTCTGAAAAAATGAAACATGAAACGGCTTTTACAAATACATAATCGTATGTGAAAAGCCGTAAACGTTTCCTTCCCGTAATACTTTTACATATATATATATATGTATGTGTGTGTGTAACTAATAATTATTTTTAAAATTATATATACCTACAAATAATTAATTTGAGTTTTTTCAAAACATTTTTTTTTCAGTATTTTTAATGGATAAAATCAATTGACCCCCCCCCCGCTACCGTATCATTCCATTATAAGAAGATCATACTGTATAATGTCAAATAACCGATTAAGAAATGCAATCGTATAGATCACTGCGGAGCACGTTCGCACATGATTGTGTGTTGTAATACTTAACGGATTTTTTCACAATTTCTAACGGGCGTTGCACAAAACAAACAAAATAAAAAAAAAAAACCTTAAAACAGCGGTTGCCTATTTGCGTATAAAGTCCTGTGTACGTTTAAATCTCATTAATAATCACCAGCCCTCTCTTTTAAAATTACGTCAAACGAATAACAATAGGTACATCTCGGTTTGCACGTGCACCTATTATACATTATAATAATATAGAAAAACACTATATTCGTTTCACAACACAAGTACTCACACGTTGTGGATTACATAGATTTCTGTATGCACGCATAATTTTAACTTTAACTTGCCGTTAAAAACGCCAATTCATCATGATATTTTTCATGCCTACACTGCACTTTTTGTCCACCTAAGATGGCGTGTTTAAAGGCATTGACAAGCTTAAAAGCTTAAGCAACCATGACGCCTTGCGAATTATTATATGCGTTTTTTTTCTTCGATTTTTATTACGATTGTGAAATATTCAAATTCTAACCGCTAATTACTATGCCGTTTATAGCGATATCCCGGATAAAACGATTCTCAGCAAAGTATTTGATTGGTTTTTCGAAGACTAGACGAAATATATTTGGTTAGATTTTATTTCGTATATCTCATGCGCAATAATTTCGATTGTGCATAACGATATTGATTGAAACTATAGACGTATCCAGAACTCTTAAGCAGGCCGTGCATAAGACAAATATTTAAATGCGATACTGGATTACCATAAAGAAAAGAAAATACGATCTATAAGTTTTGAAACAAATCGAATCGTTATTATCTTATAACACATATACGAGTATAGTTAAAAATATTCTAAATTCCTATCATAGTACTAAACGTTATTTTGTTGAAATCATAACTAACATTATTTGATCGTACAATAAAATGAAATTTGACAGATCGTGCCTGTGCATAATAGGCACGACTCGTAGAAACGACTATGATTACAACGATATATTTATTATTACCATAAAAATATACTTAATTTTATTTAAAATCTATAAATAAAACATAATATTTAATATCTGAGTGTATTATAATAACTCGATACATTTTTTTCTAAAACATATTTTATTATTCGTACATGGTTATGAAATAAAATTTGGTCTTGTATTCACCTATAACAATATCTTACAAATATTGTAATTATTTTTTTGTCAAGTATTTATTTTTAAAAATTAATAAACTTGATCCAATGTTTGTAACTGTAAGGGATTGTAGTGCTTGGATTTTAAAGTTAATAAATATTTTAAATAAGTATCAAAATGATATGTTGAAATTTGTGAAACTTAACGTTATGAACGACCCGGAACAAGTAGTTCCTCGAAAAGGAAAAAATAAACAACATATAATGGAGGTAGGAAAGCATATTTGAAAATGGATTTATTTCTCATTTTCCTTTTTTTTTTAACAAATACTACTTAATACTTAAATCTCTCATTAGTAGAATCTATATAAAATACGATTGGTATCAATTTCCACGTGTTATTTGCTTTAATATATGATATTTAATTTGTTCGACAAACCTTTTTTTTTTTTATCCGGAGTTAACAAAGTTCTGGTAAAACGATCTGATTTTCTAGGACTCTCGGATATCGTTATTTGTGAATTTTACCGTTAATTATGATTTATTTAAATAACAGCGCAACAGCTATTATATACAATAATATTACCTATTATATACATTATTTTCCAATGGATGTATATTAGTTTTCTTTCACGTTTATATTCAATGTTATTATTATTATGATTATAATCGTAATTCATAAAACAAAAGATTAGTACCGTTTTCGTTTTGTTCGTATTTGAAATTATACTGTCAATCAACTGGGTTTTGTTTATAATAGCCGGGCCTAAAATTTTTTACCGTTCGTATTACCAACTAAATGTGTTAAATAAATGTCCGCAGTCTTTGTGTCGACGTACCCAGCAGTTAAAGACGAACCAACAAATTTGTTCGAATTTACCGTAGGTAAATAGTAGTAAAGATGTAATTTTTTTTTATTTATTTGTATAACGATTCTACGATATTTGCTTACATAAACCATTGTTTTTAGGATACATCAGTGAATACGATTTTTGTTCATACACTTATGAATTTCGTATTACACATATTATACATTTTGAGCTTCACAAAGTCGTACAATACGTTCACAATGCCGTACAATGCCTTATTGGAATTCTTTCTCGAAAAAGTTGGATTACAAACCTACAACACTACAATATAGTGCGGAAGTAATTCTCGGAGTGACGTTCACTTTTATCAGCCATAAGGGTTCTTGTTAAAATCTAAAAACGATATCGAATAGGTGGTGGTCGTATTTTTATCTCTACTACACATCTAACGCGATGCAGACACCTGAATTCTATCGTACAATAAAATAATATAATATAAAATATATTATATAGGTGTGCATAATCGTGTACATAAATATTTAAGAGTAAAAATGTATTTTCAAATAATCTCTGCAAGGTGTACACATCTTATAGTATTTTATTCAATCATATTATTTTGTTCGTTACATTATTAATTATGAACTTAATCGATGAGCCTTTAAATAAAAGAATAATAAATAAGAGAAGGATGTTAATAATTATCGAAATCACTAATGTAACCTCGTTATTGATTTCCCCTAATATTGAATCGGTCACACTGTCATCAGCTATTAACTATTAGAAAATGTATTTTTGGTACTGTTTTTTTTTTTTTTTTTCATCATGCGATGGTGTAGTCAGATATAATAAAATAGGTCGCCTGCGATGTTAAAATAACTTTATTCTGTTCATTCCAAACTGAGTACAATATTTTTAGTACTTCTCATACCCATATAAATAAAACAACCCCATTGATCGGCGTTGGCTAGTCAAAGGGTTTCAGTGTAAATAACTTTTAATGGTGGACGTCATGTGGTGAAAATAATTGTAATAATGGAGGAACGTGTGGTAATACATTTGTCTTGTCTACTGGGAGAGAAAATGTTTTAAAAACTTACATCATGTTTGAAAAAAACACTCGTATAGAAAAAATACAATGGTGTTTGGATAAATCTGTACACATAAATGTATTACAAAAATGTTATGTATGCAGTGACTTAGAAGTTATAACATACTTACGATGTACGCATGTCGAATGTTGAGTACCTTTAAGTCAAAAACGTAGTGATATTTTTTATTGGATTTTAAAAATACAGATATGTGTACACTCTGTACTCACTGAATTCGGAGGAAATCTTGTTAACTATACCAATAGTCTTATGAATAGATTGTCAATCTCAATATTTTTGTGATAACCTTATTGCTTACGTTCTCGCACGATAGTCCAAAAGTTAACTAAATAGGTTTACTGTAAATCTGTAATGATTTTAACTTCTTCTAATCACTCAAATCCTCTTATTTCCAAACTTTCTGTATGCACGTTACACGACAACCCTACTCGACGTCTCAAATGTAGTTAGCCATATGACACCCTAAATAAGATTTTGATTGATTTATGATTTGAAGTGATGTTACGAGTGTAAAAGTGTTAATTTCTCTAATTGTATGCTGTCATGTGTAGTTTATAGATAATTCTTGTATTTGTTTAATGTATTATAAGCGAGTTCAACTTTAACATTTCACTTTATTCAAAAATAAATCAAAATATTTTAAACTACCAATTGAATCAATAAAAATTAATTAAATTGTCTAAAGATATTTGTTCACAGTCTTTCTTTTTGTTTTTTATTTAGAAATGTATATAATTTAAACCCGTATGGTATGATTATTAAAAGATAAACAATAATATTTGTAATAATAAACATTCATAAAAAGTTTCTACTTATAAGAATAACATAAATATTATTTTGCACTAAAGCTTGAACTAAAGAAGCCACAAAGCTACAATACTTCGACGAAAGTAGTTATAATATAAAAAAAAAAATATTATACGTGTTTAAATATGCATTATATATATATAAACATATATAATATTCTTTTAGCTATGAAAGGAATTTTAATATTAATTTTAAATATATTAATTTATATTATAATTTAATTGTAATTAATTATATATTTATATATTATACTAATCAGCTTATTCGCCAGTTGAAACGTCTCTGGGTCACATTTGTTCAAGTTTCCTTGTAGAATTACTCGGAAGGGAATTTGAATATATTTCATAATTTAATAATAAGTTTTATGTATGAAACATAATTATATCGGTGAATATAATGTACAGTTAAAACAAAATATATGTAAAAATAAAAACTTTAGATTTACCCAGACAATTAACAAAATATTAAATGTATGAGAAACTAAACAAAAAAATAATTTGTAAACACATCATATAAAACATTTATGAATTCACATTGATTTTGATGTTCACATTAAACTATTTTCAGATACCTATTCGGACAGTCTGACCTTTATAAGTACCAGAGTACTCGGCTGAAACAATACTTACCTCAAAGGCTCTTGGGTGCAAAAATATAAACTAGTTGAAATTATAAGGAGGAGGAGGCAAAACAAATGCATTCAAAACCCACATATAAAAACAATTGTTTGTTACGCTCGCATAATATATAATTATATATTATACGTAATATAAGTGAATTGATGTATGCTCATTGTTATGTTAGAAAGTTTACCTATGAGTATCAATCGATTGGTCACCCACCTACCAAATAAAGGGGAAATTCCCCCTTTTCCTGCTTTCCTAGATTTGCTATTCTGCTCGGGTAAATGGACGAGAAAAAGAATGAACAAAGAATTTGCGGTAACTTACTATTGGGAGTGTTTTTCGTTTGTCGAATAAAAATAGATAATTCTCATAAATTGTACGACTGAAACGATATTATGCGGCTCTGTAATTCACGTACAGGGACTCGTTCTCTAAGATATCACTTGTATTATTAACAAGATTGGGTAAGTTCCGTGATAACGATTGTTCCCGTTTCAGTGTTTAGATTAACCAGTAAATGTATGGAGGGTAAACGTATTGGTGTGCAAGGGTAGGAGGAAAAGAAAAAAGAAAACTGGCGTTAGATCTAATGCAATATAGTTAACGATGCAGTCAAACATTATTGCGGTCGGAATAGGGTAAACTATTTTCCAGACCACCTGAATCACGCAGCAACGGGCTTGGATTTTTGTCCGGTTAAACGGTCCAATCAACAATAATTGTATATGTGTAGTTACGAGTCAACAGACCTCAAAAAAGGTCGATTGAAACATTGTAACGAATATACCGACCAATGGCAGATCTAGGATTTTGTTTTAAGCAGAGTAGGGGCTTATAGTTTTTTAAAAAATGTTAAATAACTAAGTTTTCAAAAAAAAAAAAAAAAAAACATAATAAAATATAATACTTGAATTTAATCCATAAGTGTACATAACAAAGTAGATTATTTGGCATGATTAATGTCTTTAAGTTAGTCAGCCGTTTTGTTACTTTATCATATTAGTGATAAGATAATTTAGAACTTTATAAATTTATTCCCGAAATAGTTTTATTAAATTGTGTTATATATAATTTTTACATTGCAACTATTACATAACTCACTGTGATCTTAAGCAAAAGGGAGAGCGGATGACCCTCTTCTGGCCAACCCCCCCCCCCCCCCTGATTGCCATTGATACCGACCGTGCGATGTAATTGTATAGAGCAGCATGGTACTGGGCCGTGGACCATATAAATATACAATATTCAATAATATATCTGGTTTTAATAATATTTATCAATATTATCTACTGTATTATGTAATATTATCTCTGTAGTGTCCAATTAGTGTACAATTAACGCTACAATCAAACGTTTGAAAACATTAAAAATAACAGTGAGAAGAAGATTCGTTGATTGAACTTTCATGTAATCAGACTCTAAGATCGTTTTTTAAAAGCATACCATTAGTGCCATTTTGGTTAAACATTCGGAAGGACTATCCAGCAATCGCTAAAATTGCATTGAGGAACTTGATAGGCTTTTCGACAACTTATCTGTGTAAACGTACTTTTTCTACTTTAATTTTTTTTTAAATAAATATTGGAATACACTGAATGTTAAAAGTAATTAAAGACTAAAATTATCCAGTTGTCATGCCAATATTTACTTTCTTATGAAGGACAAGCAATGTCAAAAATCATATTAAATTGTTAAACTTGTGATTAAGTTTATAAAGTGTTTTTCATGATAAACAATTGATTTTTTTAATTATTTTATTTCTAACAACTGTCGTTTGTAAGTATATACACATACACACACACACACACACACACACACACACACACACACACACACACACACACACACATACACACATATGCATTCGTATATAAGTAAGCTCTTTATGGGCCTCAAAGATTTTTTTACTAAATTGGTGGTCCACACAACTAAAAAGGTTGGGAATGGCTGGTATAGAGGTATCAGTTACAAGAATTCCCTTTAGATGTAAGTGACTTCGGACGATCTTGGACTGGACTAACCAAAACCATGATTCCTATAACAACACACGTCAATCGTGAGTGCTTTAACTTTTCTATTTCACGTTCGTTCCAGGCATGTCCATGTAAAGGTTAAAACTCTGCATTTTCGCGCGTGATTGGAATGATGTCTGACGCGTGTGTATTTCATCCAGTTTTAGCGAGAGTTCAATTGAAAACTTCACGTGTCGTGTAGTAGTGATCGTATTGCACCGTTGTGAAGTTCGTTAGTACTTTGAATTAAACTTTTTCAACTATGTTCGATTAAAAAATAAAAATAAAATTGTTTTTGCGCTTATGATGGACTTATTAAGTTAAAATCCGTGGAATTAGACCAATAATGCGTGTCACTTATTTTTACAATTTTTTTTAAGTCTTAAATTTAAAAACACAAACATTATAGGTCTATAAACTGTCATATAATCTATCACAAACAACCGTTCACTCGGAAACTCGGAATCGAAACAGGCTGGTTAGTGGTAGTTCTCTCAAGCACTCGCTATAGGCGTATATTGTCTAAATCAGCGCTTCTCAACCTGGCTGTCGCGTCCGGTCACTTCCGTCAGAAATAATTAAACGCTGATGTAGAAACACAACCTTTTATTTATGTTAAAAATAAAAATAAACGTATAACTATAATGACGACAGTTAAAACGTTTTTAATATAAATATATAAATACACTATAAACTTCATTTCATTCATCAAGCAGTTCAAAAACTCGTGTTGTTATTATATGTTAATGATATACCTAATATACTTATAATTATGTTGTAACTGGTAAAACATATAAAAGCTTTAATTAGTTTATATTATAAGGAAAGGGAGGTGGTTATGAGGTGATTAATTTTATTTTTTTTCCTATTCTAGGGGTCATGGTGTTAAAAAGGTTGAGAAACGCTGGTCTAAAGGCTCGAATACAATTTAAAACGCGTGATGAATTCGTACAGGTTTACCCACGCTTTAAGTTGGTAAAGTGGCGTACTCACGGGGGGGGGGGGGGTCATGGGGTTTGAACCCCCCCATCGGCCGTATTTTTTTTAAATTATTCCAATAGTTTTATAATAATTGATTATTGATTTTATTGATTATAATATAGTGGTTTATACGTCATTAGTTACCAGTATCACGGCTATCAAATTGGATTGGGGCACGACCATAGAACATGTTCTATGGTACAATTGCGCTATCAACTTAACAATTTGGTTTTATTTATAAATGTTTTTTATTCTTTAATATCTATGGTTTTATTTGATGTTGTGGTAAAGTGGTGATAACCCTAACATTCAACTTTCGTATATGTTTCTGTGATTGTACTTACTACTTTAAGCTTACTTCTTAGTTCTTTTAGTTTTATACATTTTATTTTACTAAAATAACTGCCTACCTAAATACCATTAATACAATGAGAGATAAAAGACAAATTACATTGTTATCGTACTTCAATAAAAAAGTTTGTGTGGAAACGGCAACGGTAAGTAATATAATATTATTCGGTATTATATTACTAAATACAAAACTACTACCTTAGTAGTTAATATAAACTAATTTGTAATTATTATGACTATGGAGGGTGTAGGGGCAGAGCCCCCACTTTTGTGTTCTAGTAAATTTTCAGAACCCCCCCCCCCCCATTGAAAATTTCTGAAAACGCCACTGAGTTGGTACACACATGTTCCTTTAAACCCATATTTTGATTTCGTGTTCTTGGAACGTTCAATCCAAGACGGTCAGAAATCACTTATGTCTAAAAGAAGCTAATATGTTAGATGCAATCTGCGTGATTCCATATGCCTCCGGTGCACACGGAGGATATGGGAGGAGGATGGATCGAAAACAACAACCGGAAGGTCTGGCGACTGTAATACATGACCAGTGAACCCGATACTGACTGTGGTGGGGAGGGGGAGAGAGAAGCGGAAAAGAGCGTTTTCGTATGTGGAGGAGAATCAGGCTGGCTAAGAATGATGGCCGATAATCCCTGCAGGCCTAGCTTGACCTTATGCACTTTGGCGGTCAACGGATGACCAGAGGCAACCAACACCGTCCGACTACGATCTCCCATAGTTTCGGTATACGATTCAGCTCAAGGCCACGTGCACTCATTGTCCTTCCGGTCGCATTATACATTTCCTCGTCGTAACGCTGCACCCGAATAAACTCGACCAATTCTTATTGACCCCTAACCGCCCTTTCATCGATATTTCAAACTTTCATGCATACATTTTAATAACACTTCATTCATATTTTGGCCTACGTAAATGTATGAACAGTGTTATCACAAAAAAAAAAATAAAAAATAATAAATGAACGCTATATGTATTTGAACGCATCCGATGTAGTTTTTCGAACAGGCATCATTACATACATTTATAATTCAAATGACACGATACACGGTTGACCAAAAAGTTGATAACGGCATTGGCACCCTAGTTTATTAACGTTTAACGAGATTAGCCTGTAAGTTATTATTCATCGACAATTATATTATTATAATATAATAATAATTATAATAATTTTTATTATTATAATCAAACTCAATCGTATGGATCGTATTTAGGACGCGCGTTAAGTGTTTGTATTACTTATGTATGCAAAACTGCAGTGTAACCAGCTTACCGGGTACAAAGTTTGAGAAAATTCATACGAATGTACGACACGTAATATGAGGCTTTAACTGAAGGGAGAAAAGATAATTCGAAAGACAATTATTTGTTTTCAGTGGCGTTTAGATTAGTTTAACGTGGTTGTGACTTATATGGGTGTTAATGGGCCTCATGGAACCCCTCCCCCGCGAACAAGCCGCTGTTCGTATTGAATATTTATACGACTCACCGTTACGTCGATCACCAACAAAAAAAACCGTTATCGTTGCAGGCCAACGGCGCTCGGGCCCAACTGTCGTTTCGCAGTCACGGTTCGCTAAAATCATAATTCAAAACCGTATATTTCGGGAGAGCGCGCGGGGAGGAAAAAGAAAAACACAGCGCCTTAGCGTGATGTACGGTGAGATTGTGGAACTACTCCTTGGCAATAAACGTACGCGTGTGTGTGTGTGTGCCGGACCGCATTTGGACGGTCGAGGGATGACGCGGACGACTTCGAAGCGCAATTACGTGGCATCAGAGAGAGCCTTATGTCAGTGATCCTAGCGTGTCACCGGTCGGTGGGGTCAAGAGCCTCGTGGTCCCTGCGCGCCGTTCACGCGCAACACAATGAAAGCGCACGGGTGAAATTAAAAACGTGTGTGCTGCGAAGGAACACGTGTATACCCGCATACCCGTGTACGTGCGAAACACACCCCACGTGTATTGTTTCACGAATAATAGCCGCGCAATTTCCAATTCGCATTTCCTTTCACGAGAACAACAATCATGTATGCATTGCATTGTAATAATATGATTTACGAACACTCGAACGTTGCCGATTTGCACGGAACGCGCGCCGGAATCGCTGTGCGTTCTTATGTTCGTAACGGTACACTGATGCATTTGTTATTTATTAATATTTAATACACGTCCTGAAACTGAGCTCGGAACAGTTACTGAACGATTAATACAAATATTGTTACAATATTAATTTTGTTGTTAACATTTGTACGACGTTTTGTTCTTTTTTTATCATTGGCTGTGCAGGGTTCAGGTTTTTATCGTGTATGTATAACCGATGGATTTAGTATTTTCTTTGGGAGGCGGGTAACATTTTTCGAAATAATTGTGAATACACGATTGCCTATACGTGAAAAAAATTTTTAAATATCTTAGATTATTTTAAGTATTATCATAAAAACAGTAGGTAAATAGAAAATTGGATTCGTTATTATCTATTCAAAATACCTGTAAAACGAGGAAAAATATCTGTACCTTTTAGTAAATATTAATTATAAACTTAATTGTGAACGCCTAAATTGTTATTAAGAGAACCAATCAATTATGTTTTTTAGTCTCAGATCAATTTCCATTTTATAACTTTAAATCATGTAATTGTAAAATTGCAGTTGAGTGGTATTATATTTCCAAAACAATTTTAAAACCATGTAAACAACTTTATACTTGATCAAAAGAGTATCTTTAAAATACTGCAAATCTCTGAGCTCCAATATCACTCACTTAAGTTTTGTAATTACTCATAAGTCGCAAGTCGCAAATAAAAATGATTCATCTAATTTATCTAAATATTATAAATGGAGCGATCTTTTAAATGTTGTAGTGAACTGATTAAGTTATAATTGAACTATAATTCACTACGATGTTTTTTTTTTCGTTATAAATTGTAGGTACTCTGTCGCTACCACTAGGTCAACATAGTTGGTATTCGATTGAAAATTGCATTTTGGTCAAAAAAGAACAATGGTTGAACTGGATTGAGGTCAAAAACAGGTATCTTATGTTAAAACTACACTTGGTATAAGAAAAATGTAAGAAAAAATAAATTTAGTTTAAAGGTAAAAATAATTATTAATATTTTTTTAATTTTCTGTTTTTTTTTTTTTTTTTTTTACTAACAAAAATATATAATGATATAGTAATTTGAATAACTAATCGACTCTGGACTTGACTCGGGATAAAATCTTATAAATATAATTTTCAGTATTGGGCGTAGAAAAATGTTGAAAGAATAAGACTGTGTTTCAAGGCGAGATAAAAATACTCTGCAGTTAATGTCATAATCTTGAAAATGTTGCGAGCTGGTTATAAAAAGGACTGGTGTTATAAAAGAAAACCTAAGACATCGCTTCATGACATGATTTACATAGAAGAAGAATAAATAATTTTACAATAATAAAACCTTTATTTATTTACATTTTGATAATAACCACCATTTTATATCGAAAATGCTAATAAATATTTCTTATATATATTTCTGATTCAAACGATAAGTCGTTAAAAATACAATATCATTAAATTTATTATAACGATATATATATATCACATGTTGTTCAATCCATTTCAACCATTTCAACCATTTCAATTTAGATAGGATTAGACCAATAACGATTTTTAATAGATCATTAAGGTTTTTCGTTGAACAATAAGCGCCCACCGTCAATTACCGGTACGATACAATCTTAAGGATTGAATACGATGTTTTTCGGGCTGTTAATCAATGCCGGTCCGGTGTATAATCTAAATGTGCACGATTAATAACGCTAAACGTATTTTTAAATTGTTTTAAAATGTATTTGCCTTTACACTGCAAGTATATTTAATTTATTTTTATTTTGACAATTTTTCTCTGACAATCTAAATAAAATCCCGTACATGTTCACTAGAGTGAAATAAAAAATCAAAACATATCGTCTGATATGATGTTTGGTTGTTCATACCTAAGTTGCACAAAAATGTACATTAGTGTACCGGTTGTGCCGAATGATTTCAACGACGAAGATATTTTCTCAGAGGTATTTAACATTATATACACACGTGTTTGACATTCGCGATAACGTTAGAATAAATATTACTCATTTAATGAAGTATAATAATTATTTTACGTGATAAATCCCAAGCAAATCGTGTCAACAACAGAATTTTTAATCATAGAAACAGATCTATTAAGAACCCTAAGCAGTACCACTGGAACGTCTGCAGTGCTACCGTGAATCGAAACGGAACAAGATATGACTCGACCGAGACGTACTAAAGTGATTTTTAACCGACAATGTGTAATGGGGAAGAAAACAAAGCGCTGTACAGAATAGGTTTATTGTAACTTTGGTGTTCCTATTTTGATTCGTAACGGATACGAAAGAGGAAAAAATATACACGAAGTTTAAGTAGACTCAGTAGTTGTGTGTAGTTGGTCGCGATTTTATGTTTTTCATATTCAGTCGTAATTGTATTAATTTTGTATGGTCTTGATGAATTTTCAATTCGAAACCTGTCGTACTTTACAAATATAATAATAATATTCCATGCTAAGCATATACTTATTTCTACCTATAAACTATTTGTTTATTTATTTGTACATTTTTTTAAATGCCTCGCTCGAATATATGTATTTTCTTGAAATTAAACAACGAAAAACAAAATCATTTCACGATAGAGCGTCATGGAAAAACGAAATTGCAAATATTAATAACAACGACTGTCTCTGTAGACCAGTCATACCGAAGATGGTGTTTTTGTTAGATAAAGTGTAATTTCCCACTCGAGATAGAACGGATAAAAATCACCCATAGGGGTGTACGTGACATGCTCCAAAAAAACGCATCTAATTTGTTACGTAAATTCCAACGCGTATAAATATATCAACAAATACATGTTCTACCCATTTTGTTACCACTTAGGACTGAAAACTTTTATCTAGTACCAACATTGGTGGTTAAAATGTTTGCGTTTTTGTGTGACATATATAAAAAAAAATTGTTTAATCCAAGTAATAATTTAATATGGGCTATTGAAATCGAGTGTCGTATACTTAGTCAGTATATTTTTATTATGATATGTGTAGCAAATAATACATATTTTCATATAAATTAAAATTATTGACGTGATCACGTGTTTTACCATTTATTAATTCACGTATTTTAATCATACGTGTTTTATGTTGTTACGTTCGCATGTTCACGATATCCATGAACACGTAAATTCGTATTCAAGAAAATAAGCAAGACCCCTGGCTTGTGCAGTTTAGAAATAAATGCGTTTAAATTTGACGGTACGTGGAAAATTACACGTTATAATTTTTATTCGTGTTAGAACTTACGTACCGGTACATGTTTGTTCGTTTCGGAACTAACGTATTATGTAAATACGTTTATCTGCTATTTTTCGAGTGGAAACTTACCAAGCCGCGTTTTTGTTTAGCTCACGAATAAACGCGGTGACCCGAGCGATCCGCTGTATATTATTTCTCTTTTACTTCTTCTCCGTTTCGGTTTTCATTCATACCGCGTGCGATAATCAGTCCAAAATCGGCTGTTTCCTACATGCGTGCACCGCGATTTCGTTCAACCGGGCGTATTCTGTTTCCCGAATGAATTCGTTCGATTCAAATCGAAAATGTCTACAACACTTACATAGGTAACAGCATATTTTCGGATGCGAGCGCGTACTTCCGAAACGTAGGCCGCCATCTTTGTGTTTGCAGGACAAGACGGGACCCGGACGTACGGACATAAGTTTTTGTTTTTCGTTCGATTTCCAAAAGCGAACCGAATGGGTCCGAAAAAAACGAACGCGAAACAATATACGTAATAATACGTTTTACCGTTGTATCCGTAAATGGAGTTATTATATAAACGTTCGTTCTCGTTTAAATAATAAAACAAACTTGGTTTTCGTAGAAGCACCTACTCGAACAGAAAAAAAAAAAAAAAACATACACGAATCGTCTTTCCACGTGCGTTTACTGCAATTAAAATATTTTGCAAATGCGTAAGGAAACACATTTGCCTTTAGCGTGCGAACCTTCACTCTCAAACATTAAATATAGTCTGAACGATTTTTACTTCTAACACTGTCACGTGAAACGCACTTAATTTTCGTCCAAACCCGCGATTAACTTGCTTTAATAATTATTGTTTGATGAGGTGTTTTATTTTTCACGAAATGTTAATATAAATATCAAGACATTGTTTTTAAGTATTAAAAAATACAATAATATTGTATTAATGTTATGTTAATATATTAACTCAGAAACATCGAACAAATATATTACAATAATATAAAGCGTAAAATTACGTTTGAATATATTATACGACTTCATTGCATTTCCTTTACGAGTTTCACTTGGTTATATATTTTAACGGCCGTGAGGAGGGGGATGGCAGTGAAATCGTGCTTGTACTGCAAGTTCTTTTCCTGCGCTCGGTTTTTGTACGAGTACTGCTGCAACAGGAGATTGTTGCGATTTGTATACTAAACTGGGGAAAAGTATTCGAGGGGACTTCTCGTACGGTTTTAAAAATCAAATTAACATACACATTTCAATAATAATCACATTCGCAGACGATAAAAGTGTAATTTTCAAAAAGGTTTTTCGAGTTACTACGTTGCTCACGGTTTTTTATTCATTCGTCGGCCATGCGAACCAGGTTTCGTTCAAAGGATTATCAGCGGCGGCTAATATGGACAGATGTTTCAGCTGCCAAGTGTCCCGTTGCAGTTGATCACAGCAGCAAAAATGTTCACGATTATTTCGTAAGCGGTAAATATTACAACGTAGCGATTCGTTCGACATATTTGCAAACGAGTGGTTAAAACGAACGGGATTTATCTAGTTTGTAGTTATTGTCGTACGGTTGTGGCGTGTGTCGAAGAGCGGAATCGAAGGAAAACGCACTACCGTGAAATGTAATTTTTCAAAGAGACTCGAATATATCGGATATCGCTGCGGGTGAGCGGATTCCGAACACAAGTGCACCGGCACTTGCGGGTAGTGGCGATGGCAAATGGAACCATACAGAAGTGAAATAACTCCACCACTCGGAATACCAAGGTTGTGGGTAAAAAACGATTTGGATGTTATAGATTACAGCTTGGATAGGTTGGCAGTAAGGGAGCAGACATAGAACTAACTGATCAATCACGGATTGTTGCGATAATAATGAAATACCAGGAAAGTACCAGGATTAATATGTATAACAATGTAATAACATATATTGCTTACGCGTTTTAAATAATATATACCGTTGTTTTAAATGCTTAGTTATAAGAATTAACTACAAAAACTGGACAATGTACTCTTAAACATCAAAAGCAAATAAATATTACGAATATTTCATTTTTTTTCAATACCAAAAATGTAATAGTTAATACAGTAATACCTCGCCAAGACGGAACCGCTTAAGACCGTCCAATTTTACGGACTTAACGGGGTTTCCGTTTTAATGGGGTTCACATAAAATAAAATAAAAATTAATTAATGATTATTATTCACATTTAAAATTTTTCCACGAGTTATTTCGCCGAACGACGTACTGTTTTAACTCAATTATTTTCACTTTTCTGATAATGTTACAAGTTTTTTTTTTTTATAGACATTTTAAACAACGAATGAAAAATGTGTAACAGCGCGAACTAAATATGATTGATACTGAACATTGCAAGGCTTGAGCACCGGACTCTTCAAGCAGGTTATCAATTTTAATACCTAGTCTTAAAATGTCTCATATATCAGTTTAATTACATGGTTTTAAATATCATCTTATGGGTATCGACGATACACGATGGTAACAATTAAATTGGCAGTTTGCCAGCCGTAACTAGCCGTAATCTAAGTTAAATTTTCCATGTTATTATTTTCCGTCTTATCGGGAGTTTGTAACCAATTTTGATACGGATACCTGTCCGTTTCCAGCTTAATAAGGTTTCCGTCTCGGCGGGATGAATTCATTATGTATTTGATTCGTGATTAAATCAATTTTCTATGTTACCGAGTTTTTCCATTTTACCGATGTTCCGTCTTAGTAAGGTTCTACCGTATTATGTAACTATTTAAAAAATATGTATATTAAAATAAAAACTTACTAATAAGTGTTTACCTAAAAAATACCTCCAACAATTATACGTATATTCTTTCAGTTATAAACTTTTTAATTTTTTTTATTAGTTTCCCTATATTTAAAACAATAATTATTTAAATAATATACATCACTTTTCGGATTACCTTACAACAGAAATTATAACTGTTCAAGATTTAAGTGAAGCACTTATAGCAAATGTATTAACTATTATTAGAATTAAATATTTTAGATTATATTAAATTAATTAAATTTGCTTATTATTGTTTTTTTAAACCTTATTTGTTTTTTGTTATATCATAGTATTGTACTTATGTGAGTTAAGTTGCATTGCCTAACTGTACTTGAACCCTCATAGGCATTTATTCAAATAAATAACGGAAACTCCTTTATAACAGAAAAATCAGTTGTCCTAAGCAATTCTGTTAGGAAATTTACCGTATTATTATAAAACTCAATATGTACAATATTAAGGTTGGTGCATAACTAGGTGTAGTGTTTTCAATGAATATAAATCCAATAAATCGTTCGATTTCCAAACGACAATTACGTTTTGTTATTACGTTTACGCAAGGAAATTTAAAAAAAAAAAAAAAAAAATCAATGCGACTGACGACAAAAACGTAAAAATACAGTCGAATGTAAGAACTTTTACCAACATTCGTTTTAAAGACGACGGTTTCATCAAAGGTATACATACATATATACATACACGTATATATTATGTGCGTATTCACGTCTCTTCACGTGAATTACACGCCGTTTGTCGGTTGGTAACTGACAGTATGAAACAGGGACCGAGATACGCTGCGAAGTTTTCCAGCCGAATCGAATGTGAGTAAATCCGTTTCGTTCTATTCAGTGTAGAGGCGGCGGCGCACAATGGATTTTACATCGCCCACGCGCGCCCAAAGTTCTCATGGCAGCCTACGATGCGACCGACCACCGCTGCGGAGTTTTAACTCTTAATGATAACAATTTATTTTACGATTTTGATGAAAATTGTTTTGATATTTCCGAGCAATGCGATATGAACTTTTTGAAACAAAGAAATTCAATAGATAAATATGTTATTGTACACTTTTTGTGTACTTGCACAATATAATATCTTTAAATCTTTGTTCGAGTTCATAATACTTGGCATGTTATAACGCTATCGAACGTGTGATCGTCTTGTTTTTGTAACTGCAATAATAACAAGTCCACTGTAATAATATATTGGGTATATAATATTGAATCAGTTATTATAATACATTTGGGATCAATTTTGAAAATTGGAACGAATAACACAGAACCTGAAATTAATAAGGTATTAGTAAAAAAACTTCAAAATTTCATGCTTCTCATTAATAACATATTATTAATAAAATTAAGTATAGGAATAGCATATAGGCATATTATAAGGAATTATATTAAAAAGTATATATATTTCTATTTTGTAACTATTTTTTATCTAGATAAAACTAAATTTTTTTATCTTTATCTGTATCTAGATAACTTTTATAATATTATCTTTATATGTATCTAGATAATTATTTATTATATTATCTTTATCTTATCTAGATAACATTATTGTTATCTGGACTCAACACTGTTCGTTTTGGAGTATTCTGTATTTACCAGTATCTTATGTATGAACGATTTCGTTTGGGTGACGACCGTGCATCCGATATATTTTGCGAGTACAAAAACCAAAATGCGTTAGAAAACTATAGAGTTTATACTGTGTGAATTACTTCATACATGTCATATACTTATGAGTCATGGTATGATAAAAATAATATCATTGAATATCAAAATAAATCGTTATAAATGTCAATGTATTGAATAAAAATAAACATACTCATACATGTAGGAATAAATGTATTATACTTAAGATAAACAGTACAAATTTAGTACTATGTGACATAATATTGTATTATATAAACAGAATTAAAATCGCAACGATAAAAATAGTAACAGTTATAAAAATAAAATAAAAAAATAAAAATAGTTTTTAATACGTTAAGTCGATTGTAGAAAACAAAAAAAACTGTTTTGATGGTAATTTTTTTTCTCATTGTGATTTGGAACGAAATGTATTATTTCAATGAAAGTAACTGCAGTTGGTGTCGCATTAGAGAGACACGAAATCATCAGAAAATATTTCATCGCTAGGTGCAGTATTAAAATTCCGTTAGAAATAAGCTTTGGTCAATATTGATTGTGGTACTCATTATACTTAAGTTTCTAGTATCAAGTTCATTAAATGTATAATATAACACACGAAAAACGTTAAAAAAAAATTCACGTTATCTATATAAACAATATCTACATTGCTGACACAAACGAGGAGAATTCGTTCAGTAAGAAAAACAACGAGTGATCACCAATGATCGAAAGAAGTAAATGTTGAACAATAATTGAAATATATTACGATTAATATAATGATTTTATTACAATTAATATGATTTTATTTTTTATCTTCAATAATAGTTTGATTTATAGCATATGTGTATCTTTTTGATTCGCAAGAATTATTTCCGTTGCGAATACTTTTTCGGTAGAGATAATGTTTTCCACTTCTTGTGAACTTGATTACTGCTTTCGTTGTTATTTGTATTCTTCGGTTTTTTCGAATGCCTCAATTCATCATGAACTTTTTTACAGTACTGCTCGTAAATTTCCTTTTCGTTGCATTGATCAGTGTTGCCACATAACCACAACTCCGAACTATATATAATTGAGCGTAGTGTTAACACGATTCTCGATACATGCTTGAAGGTATCAGTGGGCTTGATCGGGCCACACTGTATAGCAAAGTTTCTGTAACTTCTCTTATAATTTTTCATAGTAATGAATGCTTTTTCTAGAGAACTGTAGTATTCAGTTTCACTGGTGAAAACACAATTTATCCATTCCTTATTGATAAAGTATGTTGTTACATCACCAACATTCAATGTTTTGTTTTTAATATCGTTCAATAACCTTTGGACGAAAAACATGATTATTTAAATAAACCTTTGAAAATTATTCTACAAACTGATATGCACGTATACATTTTAATTTCGTTTCATGTTAGTTATTTATGATTTAGTATTTAGTGATCTTTTGTACATTAAAAAATACTAAAAAAAAAATAGCCAAAATATAATTACTTTTCCTTGAAAGAAGGGTATTGTGAGTTCACACGTTCAATCAAATCATTTTTAAAATTATTCGTGACTGCTTGCTCCAAATCAATAAACAAAACCAAGTCACTTATTTTTTTGGTTATGTCTAATATTTTTTTTGATGTCACAAAAACTTTTAACTGAGGTGGTGATTGGCGATAGAAAATCTTAATAAAGGCTTCATGATAACAAAAGAAACGCAATATTCAGTATTTTCTAACACTTACTTTTGAAGGTACACATATAGTTATGCTTATTCCGGATCCAGCAAATATATTAGCTATTAGTGGTTTCACCTCAGACCAATCTAATCCATCTGTACCACAACCGATTCGCGGAATAGCTAATTTCGTCAATTTCATTTCTTTCATTTTTACAAGAAGTGACTTTAAAGAATTCGACAACGATAACATTGTCGACTGACCATTGGTAGACTTTTTTGTCACTAAATAAAATGCATTTTCTTTTCTGTTATTAACAATAACTCCAACTTTACCCACTGTAAGATTTTGGTCAATAAGTTGGCCAATACCACCGAAATAACGTCTAGATGAAGATAAATATTATTGTTTTGATCAATGTTAATTCAAAATATTTTTACTTGAATTGCACTGCAACCCCTCCTTCCATGCGTAAATCTTCACCTATGCAATGTGCTAAAGCAACGTCTCTTGCTATATTGAAGAGATTTTCGTCAATTTCTTTCAATACGCTTGAAAACATTTAAAAACAATTGATAAAAAACTAAAGTTTATGAACGCGATTTAACCGCCGAAAAATATATAAACACATGTCAAGTTATTGCAAAATTAAAAATACAATTAATAATTTACCAATTTTCTGTTTTTGGCACAGTTCGTTTTTCCTGAAATTGTTTACAGTTATGATTACACGGAATCATGTTATTGTGTTTGATGTCATCACAATTTACATGCATTTTTACATTAGGCAATTTATTTCTTGAAGATATGTTAATTTTATGACAAGTATTAACTCTAGATTTAAATTGAGTAGAAAATGTAATTGTTATATATTTATGCATCGGAAAACATAAAATTTTATTTTTTTAACCTATTTTGAGATCCACAAATGGCTTTGGACATTAGTATTGGTTCTACACTTGATTGATTCGGTGATTCC
>JASXSY010003341.1:0-17629 GCA_034509805.1 Sipha maydis
TTATTTTTTTTTTTATTATTATTATTATATAATTTAACATTTTTTTTTTTTTTTTTATACATTTGGTTAAGTAGTAATTACATATTATTAAAATCACATGTCAATGAAAAATAATATCACGAATAAAAATTAGTAATCTGTTAAAATGTACGATATGTTTTGTTATGTTCAGGTGTCACGTCATCTAATATGTTAATTAAAAAAATTAAACCCCCCCCCCAAAGTTCAGGTCTAAGTACGACACTGATTATATTAATATTATTATTTAATATAATATATTATTATGTTTATAAACGGTTTTATGTCTAGTAATCTTACGAGTTCCGAAACCGGCAACACCGCGCTATTGTGTCATCAGTCGTGAGCGCTTTGCGTTTTTTCATACTTTGCAGATAAAATAAAGAAATAACCTTAATGCATCTAATAATACCTATTATTAATAAATGTAATATTTATCTTCGGTGAATTTGAGGCGTGTGTGAATATTTGCGTACAAAAGTAATAATTATTAATTATTATAAAAAACAAAACATTATAGATTATCATAGTCAATTCTCAATATTATTATTACACTGAGATTTGTACATAATAATTACAGTGAAACCTCCCTTGATGAACACCTCCTAATAGTGGACTATACCTTAGGAACGGGGGCATTTAATTACTTTTCAATGTAAATACCTCCAAATAGCGGATTGTAGAAATAATTTCGAAAAAAATTATAATACCATAGTCTATATGATTGTTTTATTAGTTTTTACTTTGATTTTAATAAATCATTTTTTTCAAGTAATAAATAATAATAAAGGCGTAGCACTCGGTAAATGGTATGCATTTTAACTGTCAACTTTCACATTAGTTTTCGCTACTATTTTTAGACTTAAACTCTTAGGCGTTAGATTGAACCACGGCCTAGAGTCTAATGGTTCATACCAGGGATGGGAAGTTCAAAGTAACTAGTTTTTATTATTTAGAGAATTTTAAAATCTGGTGGGCCATAGTTAAGAAAGTAAAAAATAAAAAAATTATAAAAATTGATATTTTATTTTAAACAATTTAATTTTACGACTAAACCAATACAATACTAACCCAATACCAATAACTAATTGTTAGCTATATGACTAAGGATATTTATCATAATTAGAAATTTAATAAATTAGCTGCAGTTCAATACTAGAGAAAAATATAATACTTACATTTTACGATCAACCTGATAATACTATACACTCATAAACGTTAAAATGTTATGAAATAATTTAAAAATATAGCACGAACCCATCTCTGGTTTATTTGAAATAGAGAAAGATCGGTACGCATCCGTGATTTATAATGTATGCTGCAGTTGAACAGAACATTAATTTTTTCGAAAAATATTCTACGCTCGGTTTTTATTATCATTATTATCATATTCATATTATCATTATCTTACGATCCCTCGAATCATTGACTTGTGCGCGCGTAACGTTAAGTTAAAGTAAAACGTTAAGTAGTAAAGTGTGTTCGATTTTTAGCGAACCGCAATAAGCAGATTTCATTAACGACAGTTTTAGCGGTGCTACAAATAGACGAATTAGGGAATATTCATTTTAGTGCTCGTATACACTCATTAACCGTTAAAAATGACGTATCTATTTACACGTTTTACATGCGCATAATATGTTTTTTTTTAAAAAAACTAAAATACAATCAATACTTATTTACAAAGTCCCTAAGAGCTTGTTAAATAAACATTCAAAAAATAACTCTCACTCAGATATATATCACATATGCACACACTATTGCAATTATGTATTTCTGAACAGTTATACACTTACTCAACACTTTGTCGAACACAAAATTATTTATTTATTTTTGGTCTACCCGCGTTTCGTTGGATGACATCAGTGATGACGGATGAACGTGCAGTCCAGGACAGTATTACATACTTACGTGTACATTATTACTAACGATATTGTAATATTACT
Organism: Sipha maydis; assembly: GCA_034509805.1. Lineage (NCBI taxonomy): Eukaryota > Metazoa > Arthropoda > Insecta > Hemiptera > Aphididae > Sipha > Sipha maydis. The sequence continues at coordinate 1,965 of JASXSY010003341.1, forward strand.
GTGTATTAAAGTTTTTAATTATATTATTGCGTTATTACTGCGAAATGCATGTATAGGTTTTTCAAACGAGTCGCCTTTACGTACAGCTAATACATGGTTTTATAGTTCAAATATAATACATTAAATGTACACACAAATTTTGTATAAAACAAATAAAATAAAAAAAGTTTGTTATCATGCATATATACTAACGTCGAAATACACGTATACATTGTATATTTAATGTACATTGACGTGTGCGATCGTCCGTCGTAAGGTCACTGTGCGTATATTTCACCGCGTCGAAAATACTTGCGTATACCGACTATAGCTATACAATTACGACTACATTTATTTTGCGCATATATGTGTGCGTGCGTGCGTGCAGGACATACCTAAATGATTGTCGAAAACAAAAACAAGCCGATACGATATCTACAGCCATATTAGGAACGATGGCAAGTAGTTTCCGGACGGACAGATTTCATTAAACACAAATTATAAATTAAACACAACATTGTACATGATATATGATAACGAATCTCACATCTTAATAAAATATAAATACCTGCAGTATGGTACGATACTACAAGTGTATGTAGAAACCAATGGCCTTATGTATCGTATACACACACGCGCACACAAGTATCCGCGGTAATTAAGTTTAATTATAGGGGGGGAGGGGAGATTTTTTTTTGCTGTCGACGTTAGTAATAAGTTCACGTGTTTTTAAAATATTTAAATGTCAAATCAAAAACATTTTTGTTCCGCTCCACTATCTGATTTCTCTATATTTACAATCAAATGTTATATAGTTAACTCTACACCACTTATGATACTACCTCCAATTACACCTCGTGATTCTGTACGATACTACCTTCTCCCAAATATGTCCGTCAAACTTATTCTGTTGAAAACCTAAAATGCTCGGATTTTTAAATGTAACTTCTTAGATATGAAATTGGATTGTTAATTTAAAGATTTTCGATTTACTTTCAAATTGATCTGTTTAAAAGTATAAACCTATCATTTGAAACCCTCAAATTACGTGTACACTTCTTAGCGATGAAAAATGTCCAACGTAAATTCTGATTGCTTTATGTACGTTTTTCTCCACATGGTCATGATTAGGGCTCAGAAGTTATATGTGATAAAAAAGGTAAAACATGCTCGAAAAAGTTGAAAATATGTATTAAAAATTTTAAATATGCAAAAAAATTTAATAAATGCGCGAAAAAAATATTCTGAATTTCGAAAAAAAAACCCATCTGATGTTGTTAATAAATTAATAATATATTATACATAAAAACTAGTTATAACTGGAAAATATGTATAATTGGTTTGCATTTTGACGTTAAGATTAAAAGTACTTAACTTAAGTATTTCGGCATTTTAGCGTGATAGACTAAATGCGTGTCACATCGTTGTTATTGTATTAATTGTTAACTGTGACGATGGCAATAAATATCTTCGTTGATCATTTTAAATTTTATAAATTTAATATTAATTGAAATTTACAGGCTGGGAAAATAAAATTATAAAATTATTAAAATGTTATTTAGAAAAATATGAAATATACATAATATGAGAGAAAAATTAATTAAATATACGAGTACATTCTTTTAGCTAAAATTGACAAAATATGCAAAATATGCATTTTTAATTTTCAATTTTTTAACCACTATACGAGTATAGTTAAGTTTTCTACAAATGCAATTCCTACAACTTCTGAACCCTAGTCATGATCATCCGTAATTTTTTTAATTTATCTAGACTAACTAGTAGTACAAACATAAAAAATATATAATTTATTGCTATGCTATTATCCAATATAAATGACTGTACTTCCTTCCTTCAACTAAACAATTTTAAAGTTTCACCATGTCTCACTTGGTACACTTCTCTCTTCTTTATTTAATCTTTTTATTTTACCTAATTATACATTAAATGCGTAAATGATACACGTTTAATGTGTACTGTTTATATTGCTTTTTTAATGATAACTGAAACTATCAATATTGATAAGACGATCGTTAGACAAATTTATCTATTAATATTTCGACGAACTTTTTTCCTGAAGAAATGTAAAAGGTTATAACAAGAGTGGATTGTATCACAAAGAAAATAAAAAAATAAAAACGATTACGATATACTTTATCGATTCACAGTAGAAACAATATACGTAACTTAAAGGTATATGTTGCGGAAAAATGATTGTGAAATTCAATCGGCGAGTGATTAACTTTTACAAAGTTGAGTTCATATCGATTTTGCCGTTTCTTACGTAATTTTTCTTTTTTTTGACTTCTGTGAAATATATTACTCGTCTTTGTTATCGGACAACGCGCATTTTTTACTCGTATAAATACTAAATATATTGTCCTCAGGATTTTATCACCATGTACCTGAAATAATAATACAACGTATACTTTAAATGACAATATATATTAATTATATATATATCTATAAAATGTATTTGAATCATTTTTTTTCGATTGTTAAATTCAGTATATCTTCATTCATATAACCATGTGATTTTCCTCAATTTTCGACTCGAAACGTTAAACATTTTTTTGGGATCAATTTCTAAACTTCTCTAAAATAATGTCGGAAGGTCTACTCATTGTGAGAACCCTCACGAGCGTTGTCATATACATTATATACCACAAGTTTTTGAATAATAATTTATATATAAGCATATTGGTACCTGTATTCGGTGCATTTGTGTCTATCTGCAAGAAAGATTATTAGAAAAATAACGGATCGTTTCGTTCAATAATAGTACAACATGTATAATATAATGTGTAGCAATAACAATAATAATAATGATAATAATTATAATAATAATAATAATAATAATAATAATAATGATAATACAACAACACAATAACATAGAAAGGAAATACACGCGCGCACGTAGTCAAGTTTACACGACAACAGCTTGGAACCGCGCAATCTCCAAAGTTTACGTATTTACATAATATAAGATCCTATCGTCGAGCTCGCACATCAAGGTCGCGTTTTCAAAAAAATCGTGAACGCGTTGTTGTTGTTTTTTTTTTTTTATTAATTTTTCGTGCTACGATGATTGCACGCGCGTGTGTGAAAAAGCGGTGACCCCAGGGTCCTAACCTTAAAAGGTAAAGCTAAAAACAAACAGTATTTTGACAATATTCGACCCAAAAGATTTCCTATTTGTAAATATCGATGTATGTTGTATATTGTTAACGCTTTGACATTGAATGATTCTCTCTATGGTTTCAATCCGTAGATTAGTTTGCAGCAATCTTCAGTCTTCCCTCTTATCTTGAGAATAGGACATGTTGATTGCTGATACTTGGGATATTAATACGGTGGTTTCCCGTTGTCTTCCGTATCGCAGTGCAGCCACCAGTCGTACAGTTTCCCGTATCTGTTGGTTGCTGTCTGGCGTGTAGATGACGATGAATCTTCACCCAATATTGTAATAGCTGCTGCCCTACTACAAGTCCCTTTTAGTCGCCTTTTACGACAGGCAGGAACAACCAATGGTCTATTCTATTGAATGATTATAAACTTATTTATATATATGAGACTAAAAAAATGTTACTATTAGTTATTGTAGATCTCGGCCTGTATAAATGGTACAAATATATGTTACATTATTTTATTCGTGATATTAATAACTAGATTTTTGTTTTTATACGAGTTTGAGAGTTTCTGATTTAATTTAATTATTTAGGCAAAAAGTAAAATAAAATAAAAGAAACCAACAACTAATATTTTATAGTAAAAAATAAGTAATAATTAAGTGTTATATTGTACTACAGTTAATAATTGTACACATGAAAATACGAAACTATGATATATTATACAATAAAATGTAATTCTTGAATAAAAGTTAAATAATTATAAAATATAAATTGTTTGAGTGAATAGTTATACTAACACATATTTATTCGACTAGATTTTTAGTACTCAGAATATTAGTGCATTGAAAAATAAAGACTGAATAAGGCGAGAAACCTGTCACCGTAAGTCTTGGGTTAAAATTGTTATTTTTCAAGAAGATTATTGGTGGAATGTTTTTCTTTCCATGTACGAGTATATGTCTACCTGCAAAATAAACGCGTATATGAGACTGAAAAAATATAGATCTAAACTCAAGCAGCAGTAATATGTTGGTGATGTATTGTTGTATCATAATATTATATGCGGTAACTAAAATACAATTAATGCAACGTAATACTCGACGATTTATTCCATCAGGTCGCTGGAAAACCGTTAGAGACACCACAGCGGTTCCGCATAAATGCTGGTGGCGAATAACTTTTGATCGCGCACAGTTTATCGTGGATCTTCTTAACCCTGTGTATACAGCCGATGCAGGACAGTATTTTGGCATCTTCTAGAGAATTTATTCTGAGTACTATATAATAGAGGTGGCTTACAGGTCGATCGCAACATGAGTTCGAGTCGTTCGCGACTCCTTTTCATAGTTTTTCTAATTCTTTTTGAAAACAGTAAATATTAATTTATTTTATGCAAATTTTCATATCTTTGTTCAACCCAAAAATATATAAATTAAAATAATAACAATCAATAAAGAATATATATGGTAACAGTGGCGGATCTACGGGGGGGGGATATGGGGGATAGATCCCCCCCGTGGGCCGTGGGTTAAAAAAAAGTTTTGCATAAACATATTGTTTTCAACATCTCAATTGAAATAAAAACTTTTTTTTATTATTTCGTTTTCATTATTTCGTAACCAATCATTACTAATTTACCTATTACTACATACTATTTATGTAGAAGCGATTGAATGGGCTTGCTATGTTGTCAGTTCATAGGACAATACAAGTAAAATCCGATGAAGTATTAGATGGAATGGCACAGTCATCAAGAAAATTAAATCTTGTATTGTAAATTTAGTAGAATAAAGCTTATATACCTACATATTATGTACAAAAATATTTTATATCCCCCCCCCCCATGAGAAAATCCTAGATCCGCCACTGTATGCTAATAAAATATAGTAATAAATAACTACGAAAAACGAAATTATACATTGAGATGGAATAGCTATGTAGGTATATTGTAGACAGTGTTGGGAATAGATAACTAATAATTTATCTAGATAAAGATAAAGATGACTATACTGATTCTTATCTAGATACAGATAAAGATAGTTATACTAAATTTCATCTAGATAAAGATAAAAAATAGTACATTTTTATCTAGATAAATATGAGATAATTTCATGTTTGATTTTGAAAATATTCGGGATACTACAGCCCAGGCGTGGCTCCAAAGGGGGGGCACTGGGGCCATGGCCCCCCCAGCTTTTTTCAAAAATTTTAATTTTTCACATATTTGTCCTTGTGAACTGTTAAATCCTGATTTTAATTACCTACCTAGCTAAAAATTTTATTTGGTGGCCTAAAAAAACCATATGACATTAATATGAGGTGTGTATCATAATATAGGAACGCAGTCGGACTCTGTATTCATTTGGAGAAACAACTATTATCAGTAATCACTTACAGGTCCCGGTTAGAATATTCTCTAACTCTAGTCCCCTCTAAGTCCCCTTTGAAATTAAGCGATGGCTGAAAAAAATGCCCCCCTCCTTTGTAAGTTTCTGAAGCCGCGCCTGCTACAACTTACAGATATTAGGTAAAAAATTCATAATTAAAAACATTTTAAAATAAATATCATTTTTTAAACTCATTTCAAACATTAATAAACATAAAATATAAAATAATTTTTTTTTGAAATAAACTTCAAAAGAAGATTGTCATCTTGTCAGTTATTATCTGTGTCATAGGTATATGATGTACAGAAAAATGTATAAATGAAAATATAGAAACATTTTAAATTTTCAAATTTTATTTTTATTCTATTTAAATAAATCATCTAGATTGGTACTGATAGATAACAAGATTTTCATCTAGATGAAGATAAAGATAACTGAGTATAAATTTATCTAGATAAGATAAAATATAAATAATTTTTATCTAGATAACTTATCTAGATACATTTATCTAGATATTTCCCAACACTGATTGTAGATAATCTAATGTACGAGTATAATCTGTATTAAATAACAATATTCATCGCTTCGTTTATATTGATAAAATATAAATATTAAAATATGTGTTATGTAAAATTAAATAATTAAAGTTATTATTAGACTAATTATATATATATATATATATATTATATATTATTAGTACTTATTGATGTTTTAAATAGAATATAAATGAAGGAAGTATAACATGCATGTATGTAAAATATATGTACAATCTTTTTTTTTTGGTCGATCATGACAACCGATAAAAACTTAAAAGTTGATCACAAATCCTTAAATGTTTGCCATTCCTGTTATAAAAGATCATGTCCTTGATATACTGCCACCCTACGTTCAAAACCTTACATTGAGGGGGCCTTTGAGGAGCTTAGTCCTCTAAATCAGGGTCTTTCTAAATAATAATATAAATAACAAAATAATAAAATTTACTACATCGTAATTATTATTTCTAAGCAGGATAACCATCGGTATGTGAACATTTAAGAGCAGATTAGATTAAATTTAAATTTAATAATCTACTCTGTGATTTAAGTAATGTTTAAGTATGAATAATTATATAATGTAATAAAATATGAAATTATTGAACTAGCAGTTAAGAGCTATTAATATTTTTTATTTTATTTTAAATAGATTATTTATACGTTGCTGAGCTTAAATTATATTATTATCGCTAATTGGAAAAATCATCATTTATATAAAGCCCACGTTACCTTTTAGTTCCTTCACGTGTAAAAGAAGCTTTTCTGCTATGCACTAAAAAAGAATATGTTACAATACCTTTGGTATCTGAATTACGTGGAGAATATTATGTATTCACTATAATGGAATATTGCGACGTTTGCTCTTCAGGTACGGATTTTCGGGAAATTGATTTTGTCGCGTCCTTGGATTTTGTATAAATGTTTTGTAACATCAAGACCATTTGCGAGGTCATTGCAGACTTTTAATTTGAAAACTCGATGGTAGTCAAGACTGCATTTGATTAAAAAAATTCAAAAAAATATATGCTTAAAATGTCTTAGTAATTAGGATCCAATGTTTTACAGTTATATCGGTCATTATGCGTGGGATTTAACGTTAGGAAATATTCACTGAAATAAAATATTAAATTATATACCATGAATATTAGATATCTTTAATTACGTTAGCTCTACATCAGAATTTCTAAATCTTTGATTCATTTTATTTTTGTGTTTTTAACACAATAATCGTTGCGTTACGTAATAAAACCATTGTTGCATAGTATATTTATAATAATTAGAAGGTAAATTTGCGGTTATTTCTAATTTATATTAGTACCCAATAAATACATTTTCTGTACACACATCTCTGCAACCGATCTATATGTTTCATACGGAACCGATCACACTGCTCACATTAGATCTTTCGTAAAATATTTTGTTCTACAGGTTTGACAGTTTTTGAAAAGCTTCTGATATCAATTTTCATTCACTGCAATTCTACGTAGAGGTTTTACTTTAAAATTTAAAAATGTCCAATAAAAATTATAAAATCAACAAATCATAAATTTATCTTAAATCGGCGATTGTAAACTGCGTTCAGCACACAGGTAAACTCAAAACCATATTGTATATAAACTCTGCCCAAAATTTTATCAAATTGAAAAGGAGGGTAGGTAAACTGCGCCAGAGTTTTTATTTAGTGTAATATGATTAAATGTTAACTGCCCCCGGGTAAAATTTTAAAAATAAATAGTTATATTTTTACAAAATTAATAAAATAATAATCTTTAATTCATTATTAATTCATTACAGCCATATTATATAATAAATAATTTAATAAAGTCAAAAATTAAAAAAATATGTTAATTTAAAATACTACTAAAATCAATAATAAGATATTGTTTATACATATTCATTAATTGGCGTTTGATCCCCACTATATTTATTAATTTAATTTTGTAAATTTTCACGTTTTTTTTTGTTTTAGAATTTTGGTATTCATAGGGTTTACTTATAATATTCAGTTTTATACATGTTTCTATTTAAATTCCTTTTAATTTTTTTATAAGAATGAACATATTTGTATGAGTTTTAAAAGAGCTAAATTAGAAGCCAAATATTGATCACATTAATGGTTGTTGATTCGTGGTTATGGTTTAAATTTTATTCAAAAATTCTGTCCCCACCAACTACCGCTTTTAAAAATGATATGCAAGTTTTAATTGTACATAGTCATTAAACCTTACCCGAATTCAGAGGTCGATTAATTTTACGAAGTATAAAATTTGAAATAATTTTTAAACACTTTTTGCGATGCAACACGAATTGTTTGGCCATCGTGAATTCACTGACTAATCTTATTACTATTGGTACAAGCAGGCCTATGCTAGTTGTAGTGATAACCTACAATATCGTATTACCACAATAGTTATTCGATAACGTATTTTTTGTAAATACTATGGTTTTCGGACAAAAATAAAATGTCTGTGATACAATTGAAAAAATACACAATTATAATGACTTTTATAAGTTATAAGTTTTGTATATTTTAAGTTTATAGCTTAAGTTTAACACGAGTAAAAATTTGACGTAGTTTAAGTTACAAATTTTTGCATAGATAAAAATTTGGACGCAGTTTATATTATACATTTTTAACATAGATAAAAATTTAGTCACAATTTACATTAAACCTTTTCAACATAGATAAAAATTCGGGCGTAGTTTACATATCCTCTCTTAAAAAGTTTAAAATATTTTTATACATAAAGTATCTATAAAATGGTTTCGCATAATTTAAATATTCCGCAGGTAAATTAGCTGATACTTTATATATAATAATATGTTCAGCCGAAAGTGAGCAGAATGCTTACAATAGTTATTTTCTATAGTTATATTGTTGTTTTTCATAGCGATTTATTTTCATGCTCCATTGTCTAATATTATGTAGTTATTATATATGTTATAATGTTTAATATAGCAATCAAAATTATTGAACAAAACATGATTTCGAGTTTTATTTGACTAGGAAGTAATTTTTCATGTCGACTACGATATGTTTGGTTTGTAAATCATTGGGCCAGATCTTGCTGTGTAGTATCATTAATTTCGTATTTTTATTTTCAATCGATATTCGTTGAATTAATCATTTCATGACGAGCGTATTACTATTACAGCGACAACCTTCAGAATGCTTGAAATCCTTAATAATATTATGTGTGCACCATTTACCATTTTCTTAATGGGGAAGAGATTTTAATTTTTCCAACCAATCTTGCAGTCTCGTGTTGTTACATACACATGTACATTCAACAATATTTTAGTACCTGTAAATTATATAATAACCGCATTTAACATATTATTATTATCGCTTGTAATTGTACACAATAAATATCCTTATTTATCCTATAATTAAAGATAAAAACTGAGTAGGGTGATTTTGTAATTACAATTTGTTTAATATGATAAAAATCTGTATCAAAAGTACGTTCTAAGAAGGAATAATTCTATAAAAACAGTTATAGAAAAAGTGTGGATCTATTTTATGCTTTCTTTGTACAAAATATCAAAAGTACTTTGGATAAGAAAAGTTAAAAACCTCCTTGCCAAATAGTATTTATAACAATTCATAATTTTTCTTTATAAATAACTATTGGTGATTATTATTAATGAGCTTTTTGAGGTCACAGTTCAGTATTATTTTTACTTCGAGATAACAATTCCTCCTTTTATTTCATTAATTTTGATAGCGCCACAAATGCACAATATTATATTTTATGGTAATGGTCAAATACGTAGTCAGGATTTTATTTTAGGGGGCGAGGGTCAAAATACATTTTAGTACAATTTTCATACACGATTGATACATAAAACATTTTATTATTTTCTTTAAACTGACAAATATTATATAATACAAAATATATAATTATTTAATATTTTTAACTAATGTTTATGGTATAAATGTTCTGCTATTTTGAACCAATATATCCAATACATATTCTGTAGGGATAGCAACTTTCAATGTACTGACAGAAGAGAGCAAGTCCCGTAAAACGCTCATTTTCAGTTTTATTACCAAACTATATTTTTAAACATTTTAGTGTTGAAAATTGACGTTTAACTGGTTGTTGTAGAAATTGATAAAGTTGCCAAAATTGTTAATAGAAATTGTATGTTTCAGTAAAATTCACACATTACATGCATCAAAAAATCTATCATTTCGGTGTTTTTTTTTTTCTTTATTTACCCATTTTTCACACCATGATCAATATGTATACATATATCTGCACATTACCCTTTGCGGATGTTAATAAATAAATAAATAAATAAATAAATAAATAAATAAATAAATAATAAATATTCAGACCCAATCATTTTTTTCAGTTATGTGATTTTTGTAAAATATGTTTAGATTTTTAAGTTTCAAAACATCGGATCTCCGTGATAAAATATATTCAATATTCCACTGTTCTTCAGTGGTTTTATTCTTGTACTAATATACAATAAAATATTTTTGAACAACACATATTTAATAACAAAGTATTTATTTTTATTTAATTATAAGGGCAATTATTTTATAAGCCGGTTCACAAACATTTCGAAGGGGAGGGGGGTCCAGAATAGTTTTTCTTTATACTAGAGTCCCCCAGGTACTAACCGGGTACCTTGGTTTTATAGGTATTAACTGATTTACAAAATTTCGGGTACAAAAATGATAAACGGCTGCCTGATTACAATATAATACTGTCGCACGTACTGTATTATATCTACTTAATTGTACGGTTGTGATTATTTATTATCTGCGTAGCATAAAAGGTAACGACTATAGTCACAATAGCCGTTACTTGCAAGGTTTTAATATAGGCTTGAAATAGTTTTTAACATGGTATTCAACCAGCCGCGGATCCAGCCTACCTTAACGGGGGGGGGGGGGGGGGGGGATTATAAATAATATCGCAATAATATTGTTGTTATCGACCCTTTATATGTTTATGTTATAAAAATAAAAGACAAAAATTTGTGACAATAACAATTAACAATACATTAGAATGGTATAACACAAAATAATGTAATTTAATAGTACAACAAATTAGATACAACACATTTTGATACGGCTGATGGGGGGGGCGGTCGCCCTCCCCCTGGATCCACGCCTGTATTCAACATTGTATATGAATAAATGAATTATTAAACTATTATATCACTAACAGCAAGCAGCAATTATACAAAATACTAAACATTTAAACTTTTATTTTTAAACCATAATTAAAAGAGAAAATATTTCTTATTCGTATAATTGTATAATTATATTATAATATTAATTTCCTGCTAGCAGCTAGAACTTAGCTTGACCATTTACAAGTATAAGAAACGGGTACATGTAAATTCCATCGATTGTACCTTTTTTTCATGTAAATTCCACCGATACTTATTTTCTACCTGAGAAAAAAATGTAAATTCCACCGGTACGTTTATTTTACCGTTATCGTAAATGTAAACTCCACCGATCAAAATTGTATTGATAAATAATATTTTTATAAAATTATTTTATACTTAAATCAATTATGACCCATTTAGAATTACCCAGAAGACATCACCAGGAGGCGGTTCAAATTATCTTCCAAAAAAAATTTTTTATTTCATTTATATTATAAAATTAACATTTTTATTTGTAGTAATGACTAATTATTATTTTAATTATTATTTTATACGGTATACATAGCGGTACCAATATCGGCATTATTTAATATCGGGTATCGGTATCGACCCACCTCTAATAATAGTAATAATAGATTCGTACACGTTGTCAATTGATTATCTATATTATCATTCAATGCACCGTCGTTGTGATGGATTTTCTACGTTTGTAGACATATTAAATTGTTAATAGTTGGTCTCTGAATTCCATTATTTCCATCGAATGATGTATCTTATATTATAAATGTAAAAAAATTGAGGTAAGTAACCATATATATATATATATATATATATAACTATACAAAAATATTCTTTCGAAGTATTTAAAAAGCATTTCAAACAGTTAAACATCAATTATACGACGAACAAAGAATCGTAGAAAATCGTACATAATTGAATTGGTATACAAATATTATTATTATAATATCGTAGGAAAAATATTTAAAATAATTTGAAACCCAAAAATAAATATTTTGAGCGAGGTTGTATTTTTATGTTATAATTTGAAACTATAAGAATTTGTTTATTAAATATCATTCAAAGTAATGAACATTTTTACTATTAATTTTGAATCTAATGATAAACCGACTAAGTAGAAAATATAATGTATTCATAGAATACTTAAAAAGCTTTTAAATCATGAATTATTTATCACATTACATATTCATTCATGTAAACACAACAGCAAACTTAAATGTCTCATTTTATTGTTCGGATTGTATGTAATTTATATTGAACGATTCACCATGGTTTAATACGTTATAATTTTAATATTCAAAGAAAACATAATAATAGAATCTATGCCTGCGCGTAAGTATTATTTTTTTTTATCATTATAATATCTGATCTATATAAATATAACAATAGACCATATATCAGAATATCAGACAATGTAGTCCGTCACTATATCATCCTTGGACAACTTCGCCCACTCCATGGCGGGGTTCGTCGTGAAGGTTACTTTTATACCTTAATGTATACACTACATGGCGTGTATATTGTATATAATTGTTAATTACATGAAACCGTGAATACAATCAATAAATTATTATCACCGAAAAACAATCGAGTAATGTATATGTTGTTAAAAAAATATTTGAATCAAGCTAAAGTTGAATCGACAAATAATTTACTATTTAACAGCATTTGCAATACATTTTACACACTAGGAGGTTAAATTATTTGAACGTTGTCTTATAATCAGTTTAAGTCGACAGTCGCGAATGCTTAAGTTTTTAATACGTGAAAGAGCTATGTAAAAGAAATATTAAAATTACTTTAAATTTTATACATATAACAAAAATATATCTATATTAAGAATCTCTGATTTAAAGTAATGATGGCGGTCCAAATTTAAATTTCCTGAAACATTAAGGTATGCATTTATAAATTACGTATCATTAACTACAATATGTCTATACAAATATATTAGCTCAGTTTACTTACGATTCATTTGGTCAATTATGAATGGATACTATGATTATTAAAGTAGATATAACTAAACAACAAACTACACCACTGATATGTAGTAACACTACAAAAAGTACTAACCCCGTAAATCGAGAAAAACTACGTTCAAAAGACTTGCATTAGTGTAGTTGTTATTTATAAAAATTTGTATTTATTCATTTATAATATCATAATGAATATTGTATTATATTATATAAGTCATTATACATATTATATTATAAACTATATATGGATGTCTATTGTTTCAACTTAAAAATTTACTATACTCAGTAAAATTTACTATACATTAATATTGTATATATATAAACCTATATATTGAAAATAATCTCTAAAATGTTTCTAGATCATCAAAATGTATTGAGATAATATTGAGTGATGATAATCTATAACATTAACTCAATAGATTCCTACTATTATTTTAATTTTTTTAATTTTTTTATTATGATCTCGTAAATTGATTTACAGCGCCAATTATCCATTCTGATCGACTGTTTGACTTTTTTTTAAGTTTCTTAAATGTTTTGACTCTTGAATCACATTTAATTTGTCTTATATGAGAGCTTCGGGGATGTTTTACAGTTTTCTTTCCTTCTATCACACCCTCTAATAATATATTATGTAACTCCTCTGGGTGTCTCAGAGTATGTTCAACCATTTTCCAATGCCTTGATCTGATCATATCTATGAATATACATTTTTTTCCCGTAGTGTTGAGTATTTCTTCGTTTGTTTTTCTGATCAATCCATTCCATAGCCCTCCAATACCCGTCGGATCTCAAACGGCTCCCATCTATTGTTCGCTTATTTCCAAACGGCTCCCATCAAAAAAGGTTTTACGAACAGGTAAATTCCCAAACGGCTCCCGTCGAAAAAAAATGTATAAACAGGTATAATTGTAGAACTGCAAGCTCGACAATAGTTATTCGAAGAAGCTATTCACATTGCATTGCAAAAAACATGGCCATCGGTAAACATAAAGGGGTGTAGATTTCATTTGGGTCAAAGTTAGTGGCGGATGATTCATTCAGTGGGACTTGCTTCAGAATTCAGAGACAAAGATTCTGGAATTGGAAGAGTGCTAAATATTTATTTGGCCTTCCTTACCTACCACCCACCGTTAAAAGTCTTGGTTTGTTTCACAGATGATTTAATGGCTATCAAACCAAAAGATGATAAAATAGATAAAGTTTTCGACTATATTTTTGAAAATTACATAATTTCAGATAGTCGTTTCCCTCATAAAATGTGGGTTGAGCGTTCATCTTCTCTTTCTTTGACCACAAAAGGATGTGAAACTTTCCACAGTAAATTTAACAAAAAATTCAATGCTACACACCCAAGTTTTTTTAAGGTTATTGACATACTAATCAATATACAATCTGAAACGCAAATTAAAGCTCGAAATCATTTTAATACACCGAGATTAAAAAAAAAACAAGAGCTCATCGAAAAAATAATTTACCAATTTTCATCAAATAAAATAGCACGCATAGAATATATAAAAAAAATTGTGTCTAACAAATTTACTGGATATATGATTTTTTTAATATTTTTATTTATACATTTTTTATATTTTTTTAACGTTAAAAATTTAATATTTTATATTATACTATACGCTTTTTTCATATAATTTTAATAATTTACATAGTGTACACCAAGACACTTTTAACTACACCTCTTTTGAGACAGTCCTAAATCTGTATAAAGTGGGAAACAATTTGTGTAGTAAAAAGCCGGAACCGTTTAGGAATTCACCTATTACCCTGGTTCCTCTTCACCATACGTGTTTTTATTGTCAGTGTTCATCTGGGTCTGTGTACAACTTTTGGCAGTAAGTCCTCCAGCATTCCAGAATATTGCTTGGGTCTGTCTGCACTTTTCTATACACATCTTTTATAGCTGATATTTTTAGCTTGAAGTCCCCAGTGAGCTTCTTAATTTCCTGGAACAGTTCATGTGTATGGTTTTTGTCTGCAAAAGCTTCAATTCTTTTGCACGTCTCAGTAATGATCTGATTTTTGTCTCGGCAGATTTCCCTTCTTATCTGCGCTAAGAATTACTTGTATTGAGGGGTGCAGTGTAGGCCATTGACTTTAAGTTCACGGCGCTGTTCGATGATATCAATGGTTTCCTTAGAAAACCAGCAGTTCTTTTTTTGGTTTCTCGGTCGTTCTTTTATAGTCTCATTCTTAGTAGTCCTAAAAACTTGTTTAAGATCGACCCAGTTGTTAATGGTATCCTCATGTTTGAGCTTTGCAGTAGAATGCTCCCAAATCTTTCCCACTCTTTTTTGCTAAATATATGTTGAATTGTTTTATGTTGGGGTTTTTTACAATTTTTTAGATGGATCCGTAGCTTAGCCACTAGCAATTGATGGTCTGATCCACAATCTGCACCTGGCCTTATTTTAATGTTCTCTATACTAGATTTCCACCTTGATGAAATTAGGCAGTCATCAATCTGATTCTTGTACTCTCCGTTTGGTG
>JASXSY010003342.1:0-38032 GCA_034509805.1 Sipha maydis
TTGTTGTTTTAAGTACTTCATCAGTATTAATTACATATGAGTGCATACAAAAATTTATATCTCACAAGTGAGTTGTGAGCGAACATTTTCCAAGCTAAAATATATTTTGAACAGGCTCAGATGTATGATGTCTCAAGAAAAACTGGAACATTTTTTACTTATGTCGGTAGAAAAAGATATTTTGTGTAATGTTAAGAACGATGATGTAATTGATTTAATAGCACAAAAAAGTAATTTGTTAAAGCAAATATTGACGGTCCAATAGTTAAGACTTTGAACTAATATATTGAGACAATTTAGGCTAAGATGATTTTATTTTTATGCATGATAAGAAAATATGTTGTTAATTTAAATTTTAAACTTAGAATAAAAATGTTATTTAATTGAATAGAAATGTTGCTTGTTAAAATAAATACTGTTAATTAGTAAAACATAATTGAAAAAATACCTAATTATATTTCTTTAAAATATTTTAAATTTGTTTTTATTTTAATTTGAAAATGTTTACATAAGTACTATTATGTAATATGATAATTATCACATAGGTACGATTATCAAGCTGAGAAAAATGTATAAGTGGAATTCAAAAACAAAAAAATTCATTTAATTTGATGAGCCTATTCTTAATTTGATATCCTATGATGTTGAAGACCTCATATATTTATTTTAAAATTTGAGGAGGTTTTGATTCTGTTTAAGAAAAGTTGATTCCCTTAAATTTTATTTTGTTTTGTTTTCATGGAAAATACATACATACTAGATACACGATGAACTGAAAAGAGGGCCGAATTTATTTTATTACCTCGGGCTGGACCGAATTCCCAGTCCGACCCTGGTTGTGTCATAAATGTGTCGTTAACCTTGTCTAATGAAGTTAAAAATTTGATTTTCAGATTAATATGATCTAGTATTTATACTTTTCTGTTTTTATTGTAACAATTAATAACCAATGAAAATTTTACGGATTTTATTTAAAACTATATAAATATAAATATATTTATCTGATTTATATATTTTAATTCAGTATTTATAATGCGCGTAAGTTAATTCACTGATTTTTATAATTATTATAATTGATCATAGAAATAATTAAATTTACCAACTATTATAATTTTAAAATAAAATACATAAAATTAAAATCGTTTAAATGTTTAAAAATGGTTGATATAGTAGAAAAATTAAATTTCTTAGTAAGATTGATTGAATTTATAATGTTGTAATATTCATAAAAACAAAATAGTCTTCTATCAACTAAAAACCGAAAAATTTATCGGATTTAATAATTTTAGTTTGACAAAAAGTTTTAATAATAGAATATAATGTTTTTTATATAAATTTATTGTTGAATGAATAAAACAAATTAAGCTTAATTTTTTAAAAAAAAATTATAAGTTTTTAAACGTTAAATTTTACAAAAAGATAAAAATCACTGAAATTCACTACATTTTTGTAATAAAAAATTCATCACAAATTAAAGTTTTTACAATTTTATTAAATTTACTTTAAGAAATATTAATGTTGAATTGATAATGCTTTATTTATTTTCATAAAAAAACAATAGATTAACTTAAGTAATAAATATACAACAGTAAAAATAAGAATATATAATATTATATTACAACAATACAAATTAATTGGAACAATGATTATCATATGTTTCTTAGATATTTAAAATCAATTTTATGAAAACTTAACAAAATGTCATTATAAAAATTAATATAATATTTTATAATAAAAATGTATATATTTGTAAAATTTAAACAATTATAATTACATTTAAAATATTTAAAATTATACTACAAATTTAATTTGATTTGCAATTTTGGAAGAAATGTACAAAATTACAATCAAATTGAAAAATACCAAAAAATTTAAAAAGTTACACTTAAAATATTTAGATAATAATTCGTACTTGCATGAAATAAATTTAAAATCTATTTAACAATAAATTTAAATAATGGAAAAAAGTTTAAATACAAGGAACTTTGTACCTACTCTAGTTATCAATGCATATTTTTCAAATATTATTATCGTTTTATTATTTATCACGTATATTTTATTATTATTTCACTGCATTTTCTGTACGCGATATGTGATTCTATTACATATAGAATAAATGAAACACCAACGGCAGCTGTTATTTTTATAAATCGTTTTCTTATCCGCCACAAAAAGTAACAACAACAAAAATGTTTCATGCGTTGTTTCAACGGTAACTTATGTTATTATTGTTACTAAAAAGAAAATTGGGAAAAAAAACTGGTTGTAAAAGACAATAATTTATTTTTTTATTGGTCAATATAATGAAGTGGAACGTAAATAGATAATGGACGTGCATCACTTGCAGGATTCATACGGAAACATATTACATTAAACGATTTCTCATGATAAAATTAACAGAGGGCGGAGGATTTATAGAAGGTATACCATATATGGAGGATATGTACTGTTTATGCCGTTTATTATAACATTGGTTGGATCCGTCGTCGTAATAGGTATACCTAGTACTTACATGGACAACAGTGATAAGTAATATACGTACAAAGTACAAGCATTATATTTTAGCCAAACAACAACATGAACGTGTTGGTTATATTTTTAGGGTATAGTAGTGTGTTCGAAAACCTAACACAATGTTTACGAGAAATTATTGCCAACAGGGTCAAACGCATTGTATACACATTGTATAGTGTTAAAAAAAGGAAAACACGCGTTCTATGTATTAATATTTATTTAATATATATTAATATACACATTTTATAGTGTTTAAAAAAAGGAAAATACGCGTTCTATGTATTAATACTAAGACTTGGTATACGTTGATGTACGCGTAAACAATATTAAAAAGCTAATATTGACTTGTTCCACACAAAAATCTAAGTACAATTAAGTATTATTTTTTTAATATATGAAAAAGGAAAATAAAGTTTTGTTGGCGCCCGACGACTATTATATACGCGTACGGACGGCGCGACGGTAAATAGCCTGGCGACGGAGCCAATGGATTCATTGAACGTCGGACATACACATACACACGGGGTCGCCTATTCGAACTTACGTACATGTGAGTGTATGTATATGTAGCTATTTAGATGGTCGAAAATATAGAGATAGATTTTCGTATGCTTACATAGTGTCGCCCATCCGACAATAACTCTCAATCAATCTACACACGAAATAACAACACTTAATTCAACGATATAACACTTAAACGGTTTGATTTGAAACGTTTTATTCCTTCTTACATATTTTATATATTGAAAAAATTAAAAATTAAATTTATGTCAGTATACGATTTTGTGACAAGTACGTGAATAATCGCGAATGATTATAAACTTAAGATTATTTTATATTATTTTATACAATTATAATAAAGTAATGGTTGTGAGTACTTCGATTGTATAACTGATAGGATTTGTTTCATAAAAAAAAAGTTTATTATATTAAGTCAGAACTGCCAGACCTCGCAAGTCTACAACTTCACGTAGATTTAATTCTACGCAGGTGTTTGCGTGTTTAAATTCCATTCACAAAATCAAAATCCTACGACATATGTGACAGAGAAACTGTTTTAGAAACGTCAAATTATCTCTAACATATTTATACATAAACACATTTTTCTTATTTAAATTAATATGTGAACGAGTGAATATGTGCAAATGTGTGTCTACTTTCTGTAAAATCATAGTTTCGAAATTCGGTTAACTACATATACGTATATAATGTAATAATTGTTATCGTAGAAAACCTAAATAATAATATTGAATATGTATATACTCGTGCCAGTGTTGTGCAAATAAAGTATAAACCATCAAATACTTTAATAACGAACATTAAGTCAAAATATAAATATGTATTAAAAACAGTCAGCAAGCACGCGATTGTGTATGTACATTGTGTACATTGTAAACTTTTCACTCTGTGTAAGTCCTAACTATTTGAATAAATAATTTTAAATCGTTCTTCAGTAATTATTATTACCATAATGCGAGACAAACGTACATTTTACCTAATTTAGTCAATTTGCTGCTGTTGTAATTGTAGTTTACGGGGCACAACGTATACATACACTTCGTGTCATTACGATTTCCCCTTGAGAAATTACTGCCAGTTCGTTTTCGGTAAGTTATGTCCTATGGGTTAACTAAAATGTTTTGCCTTTCTTTTATTCTTTCTCATTCACTATTTATTTAGTTAAAATTTTTATTAATAAAAATAAAAATAATAATATTCATCATTATAACAATAAAAATAACAATAACAGAAATAACAAAAATAACTGATTTGAGTGAATAATGTGTTATGGTGGAATGTAAACTGATTTGACGGATGTTGAAATAAATATCGAATAAATATTAAATTTCTTGTCGAAGGAGAAGTATACGAGTATAACTCGTGGTATAAATTAAAATCGTGGCTTTTTATCAAAATCAAAACTCTTTATGAAGAGCAAATCTCTAATCAGCAAAAATCTAATTTTTAAAATTTGAAATAATTAGTATAATAGAAATAAACACGCTCACGTTCATGTGATATACATTAATTAAAACCAAAATAATATTCTAAATATAGTAAAAATAATATTTACGAGAATAAAGTATTGTAATAAAATAATAATAATAACTCTGTCTCAGTTAAAATTATGTATTTTTAATGGTAGCATATTAATGAAAATTGTCATGCTGTTTTAAATTCCTCCCCTGCGTCATGTTATTCATCAATAAATAAATGAAATAGCAAAATTAATAGAATTTTTACAATGATATTATAAAGGTGAATTCTAAGTTCCCTCTCACGCCAGCATTCCGATAGAATAATTGAAAAACTGTATTTGTTCCAAACATATTTTTTCAACCTAAAGGTCAATTTACAACTCAAATTCTCCATTCTGAGTGACTACACACATTTTCTCTAAGTTCTTTAAAGGTTTTTACTCTTGTATCACATTTAAATTCTCCAATTTAAGAGTTTTGAAAACTACTTATTTTACCCGATGCTAAATCTGCCTTTATAAAAAGTTACACCACCAGATGACTTAAAGTGTGTTCTGCAACAACTATCATTAGGAATATACAGTATACTATATTATATACACTGCAGTATACGTATAATACAATTTTCAGTGAAGTTAATACTCTAAAATTTAAATCATTTCCAATAATTTCATTAAAGTATTACGTGGAGAATTGGTTGAATATCACGTCGCTATGTAGTATTTCTTCATGGTGACAGCATATTGCATAATATGAACCCGTACTGTTATTAATATAGGTTTTATAGTATATTATATTTATAGTATACTATATATAGTAAAAATTTAATTAATGAAAAACTATTATGATATCTCGCAAATGTTGGCAGGTAACGTAAAGGAGTTATATATACAATGTATATGTATATTATACATATACATATACTCGTACATAAATGTCTTATATATAGTCGATACATATAGTATAGTAACGACTTTTCGAAAACTTTGCGAGTGGCATGGATCGCGTGCGTTTTGTGTAACATATTGTTCAAAAGTAGCGTGTTAAAATGAAAAAGAACCGGATGGGCCTCGCTCTGCTGTACAGTTAGGGGTGGAGTGCACCTCGCTTATAGGATAGGTCATTATTATAATGGATTTGTTAAATTTGAATGCAATGATAGATATCATTGTATACGAATAACGATTCTGAACGGAGTTCATATGTTAGTCTAGAATATAATACAATGTTATTTATAAATATTATATAAGTATATTTTATTTTTAAACGAAAAATTTAGAAAAACCGAAAATTTAAATTGTCTATAAATAAGTCAAAATATGTCAAAATACTTTGAAATTTTAACCATGTATAGAAAACGTCAATATAAAGATTTAATGATAATTTCAAGTTGTTGCGGTTTTTCGTTTTTGAGTTAGGGCATTTTAAAAAAACCGATATCATTTGTCAGTCTAGAACATTCTACATTATATTATATTTTACATGTAATTTTATGTCAATATTCGCTGTTCAAACGCTTATAAAAAAAATTGTGCCTATGGATTTTAATAATTTTTGAATGACATTAAGAAATACTTCTGTGGAATCTTCGATTAAATTTTCAAGAATTTTGTAGTAGCCAAATTTTTTTTATCACCGATTATAAAAATAAAATTTAAAAAAATCGAATATTTTAAATGCCTATAAGTGGCTTAAAAATCAATATAATATTTTGAAAAAAATATTGCATAAAAGAAATACCAATCTTAACGGCTGGTAGACATTTCAAAAATCTGCGACTTATACTTTTTGAATTATAACAAATATTTAAAATCGTCTGAGAATAAATCGCTATTTTATGCAATTTCGTAAATATTTAAATTTCAAACAGTCATACAATTTTTTCCTCTTAGTCCGGTAGAAATTTTTTTAAAGATTTTTGAAGAGTAGCTCATAGATAACCTAGTGTTAAAATTTTGAACCTTAAGTATGAACAGAAAAAATTTTATGAATTTTTATCTACAAAATAACTTGCAAATTATAGTGATTTTTACATATTTCGTATAAATTGGAACTTTGAGCACTTATAAAAAAAAATTGTGACTTACGATTTTAGATTTTTTTTTATCAGTTAAGGAACAACTTATAAGAAATCTTGTATTAAATTTTCAAGATTTTCTGGTCAGCCAAAAAAATTTTATCGTTATTTAAAAAAAAAATACTTAAAAAAATTGAAAATTTCAATCGTCTATAAATAGCTTAATAAAAGTCAAAATATTTTGAAAATTTAATGGTATATAGAGAACGCTAATCTTAACATTTGGTGAAAATTTCAAGTATTTACATCGATTAGTTTTTGAGTTATAGCAAAATAAAAAATTTGATTATGTCGAAAACTGGTTTTGCGTAAAAACTGCCGTTTTTCCCAAATTTTTTTATGGTTTTTCCCGTCGCATTTAAAAAATATTGGAAATTTTTTACTTTTGACCCCCAAAGTACCAAATAGATTCACTTTCCTTTCAGAAACGTTGCTTTATAAGGCAATCGAAGCATTTTTACTGCCCCAAATCGTGTCGACAGACACAAAAAAAAAAAAAAAAAAAAAACACACATCATTGTAAAAATCAATACATTCTTCACTCCGTTCAGAATCTAAAATATTTATTATGTTTTGAAAAAATAATTTTGAGCATTAATTTAAGTATTATTGATGATTGATTAATGATATGATAAATTATTTTGTGAATATTGTCTTAAATTTAATTTTTTTTAAAAAAGTAATTTGAGAAAATGTCATAGGATCAACTAGTCAATTGGTATTTCATTTAAGTTCTTAGAAAATATTTTAATTTTATAAGTTATCAAATCTAATTTTAAATAAAATAATATTATGTTGATTGTAGGTAGTTTAGTTTTTAAAATAAAATAATAATCTAGTGTATAATACAATATCAATATCTTTATCGTTATTTGGGTTGAATTATATTTTTAACTCATAATTACTGTTACTCAAGGATAAGCTTATCTTCTATATTTATATTGTTACTTGACGAGTGTATGTCGACTGTCGAGTGCAGAAGTTATGTTCAACGTTTATATTTTATTTACCAGTGAATATTTTTTTAAGATTAATTATGTCGAGAAAATTAATATTCTTGGTTGGTGTCATGAAGAACCAGATTACTGGTAGTAATCTGCCATACAAAAAAGATATTTTGAGTGTTTTATTTTACAATATATGTGTTGTCAAATTAAAATATTATTCCATTAATTATTGATCCATTATTCAGACGATTTCAAAATAACTGGGCGAATTTAGATACTAATCATTTCAGCGTATGGACATCACATCCTGAAGTATTTGAAGTTTTAAAAAATGTAGTTAATGATATTTAATTATTTTGTACAAAAAAAATTAATGAATCTTTTCCGAGAGATGACTATAAAGAATTTATAGAGCTTGTCATAATTTTTTTGGGAAAAATACCACCACGTGGTATACGTTTTCGACCCCCGGGGGCATACCATTTAGCCCGATGGATGCCAAAAGGTATATACTGTCTTAAAATGTTGTTCTATGAGCAGTTTAAACTTACTCCATTAGAAAAAAAAACTTTACAAGAAATGTGTTGTTTTATTATAACATGCTATGTAGAGTCATGGATTTGTTCTCCCGATCCGATTGCAGCTCCAATTAATGATATAAAATTGTTAAAAAAAATTAGTCTATTATACACAATTTAATAAAACACTAAAAAAGAAAATTACTGTAAGATTTGATGATGTTTAAAACTTTTTAGAAAAAAATCTTCCGTTTGAATTATTTTCAAATAAATCAATTCAATTTTTTCGGCGATTTCGGATTTCCACTGAATTTTTAAACAAGGATCCAGCATTATGGGAAAGCATACCAAAATATGTAGAAGGAAAGAAAACTGTAGCTTCATTAATAGTCAATAATAATTGTGCAGACAGAGGAGTTAAATTGATTGAAGAATTTAATGATAAATTTACTAAGCAAGAAAACAAAAACAATATGTTTTACAAGTAATTTTATTCATTTTTGTTTATATAATAATTTAGTAACAATTTCGTAACTTTTTTTTATAATTATAGATTGTCCAAGATTATGAGAGTACCCAGGATTTAGTCGAAACGTTTTTTAACTAAAACGCTTTTTAAATATTAAATACTTTCTTTGGAAATTTTATAAAATTACGAATTTTTACTAACTATATTTTTATAAGTACTTAAGTAAGATTTACAATTGATTGACCAATAAAATGTGTACTAATTACTTCTTTTGTAAAAAATTAAATTTTATACCATAAATTTTTAAAAAATGTACCATATTTTCAACCATTCATATTGAAATAACTATGAAAAATGTTTTTTTTGAAACGTAATAAATATTTTTTATTTATATATTTCCCTGGAAAATAATGAATTTTCGGGAAAATGTATTAAGACATTTCTTATAGAAAATTATAATTTGTAAAATAGAGGTTCTATAGTATTTTATGATAAATTCTATAGATCTCCACTCAAATGTGAAAAACTATTAAACTACCCTACTTGGCCATTTCTCAACCCTCTTGAAGGACGTGAAGGAGGTGAGTTATCGAAACCAAATTTGGCCTAATTTTTTTTCTTATGGTAATAATCAAAATAGTGGGTACCTGGATTAAAAATATTGACCTTTTTTTTCTTCTCCCATAACTAAGGACCACCCTAATATATATATATATATATATATGTTAGCGGTAATGTATGCAATACGTTATTTTATTAAATAACTAGTTATTCTATAAAATTCCTAAATATGCTCGATAATATATAAACTACACGGTTTTACTAGTTGATGTATAGAATGCCGATTGGGTTTTCGCTAATGTATGAAATTAATATCCCAATCACTAAGTAAAAGTCAATAAAAGTGCACCACAAAACGGTGTATATGTTTAAAAAGTAAGGTAAGGTTTATAACATAAAATCAAATTGCTATAACTTGGTCATTTTTTAACTTAGAAAAGTAATTCAATCACTAAAATTCATTAAAAAATACAAGAATAATAAATAATAATTTGTAGTCAAAAATAGAACATGTTATTAAAAAATAAAAGTTATTGTGCGTATGCGCAAAATTAACTGTTACAAGAATAGTTTGATTATTTGAAAAAATGTATAATAATGTTTATAAGTTAGCCACAGTTCGTCCACTACTAAAATCCAAATTAAGCCTAAAAATTTTAATTAATTAAGCTAATTTTCAAGACAATAATAAGACCCATCTTATATTATGGAATCCAAATTCGGGGACTGGCTAAACCTTCCAATATTCGTCCAATACAAGTTCATCAGAACATCACTCTTCGACTAATCACAGATGCACCTAGGTACATAAGTAATGCTTTGCTTTACAAAGACCTCAACATTACATCCGTTAAAGAACTAGCTACCACTCTCTACAAAGTATTTCATTCCAAACTCAACTCCCACTCAAATCCTCTTATAAAAAATATGTCCTCTCACACCCTGCTTGAAAACCCAAAGCGAAGTTTAAACAGGAAATGGTTTCGTGACCTATTATAATAAATTGTTAAATTACAAATTATGAGGGTGTTGCCAATGGACCTCTTCCCCAATCATGCTATTAATGCCACTGTTATTCATATATATTTATCAAATTTTCTTATTGTTTTTTATGTACAGATTGTAAATATCTTTTTTAATAAAAAGTAAAAAAAAAGTTTATGTTACGCACATATACATTTACCGTATGGTTACATGCATTTTAAATGAAAATGATAATGTCATTATAAATGATCACTTACTCTGTTTTTCCAATACTTCGGCGGATTCTTTGCCATCTTCTTTGCTTTCTTCATTGTCGTCATTTTCTTCGGATTCCATATACTCGTCGCCAACTTTCACTGTTGGCAATGGCAAAATGCCATCATTGATCACCGGTGTTAGCGTACTACTACTATGCATTTCTTGAAGTCTGTGATGTCGTGATTTCTGAAACATGTGAGGTGACACATTTTTTGAAACAAATCATATTGAAATCCAAAAGAGTGACGCTATTGCATGCCAAGTATTCGTAGGAACAATATACAATAATTATTATATTTAGAAAATGGATTAAGTCACATTAAAGTACTTTTGTATGTCAAGCGTATAACTATAATTTTAACGAGTATAGATAACGTGCTTTGTTAAAATAAACGACCATCAGTTAATAATTGTAAAATGTGTTACATATTCAGTGCCGTAGAAACCGTGGTGCTGAAGGTTTATTGCACTGGGGCCCCACGTTTCAATCTCTAATATGGGACCTATACTTAAAATCAATAAAAAAAAAATTACATACTGATGACTGATTTTTATTATTTTGTTATAATTGTTTAAATTAAATATTAATGAAAATAATGGACCATAAGTATACATAAGGGCGTAATAGCACAATAGCACCCCCAAGCTTCAAATTATCACTCCCAGGTCCCGTATAATAATATAATAATATAATTATTTTTAAATATTTTGAATACATAGTACATTATGTACAGTAAAATTACTTAAAAGCTTAATTAACTTTATTAACTCCGTTCAGAATCTTTATTCGTATACAATGATATCTATCATTGCATTCAAATTTAACAAATCCATTGTAATAATGACCTATCCTATAAACGAGGTGCACTCTACCCCCAACTGTACACCAGAGCGAGGCCCATCCGGTTCTTTTTTATATTTGTATTATAATTAAAAAGTAAAAATTTAAAATGATTGCAATGCAGTTTATTATATTATTAAGGGGGTGTGGACTGTTGGGACTAAGCTCCCCATAGATATGTGTACCATCAATTATTCTAGCACCACCTACATTCACACCCAATGTGCGCCTATATAAAGGACCTATAGATTAAATTTGCACCGGGGCCCATCTAGTTCTAGCTACGGCACTATACATATTTATGTTAAAATAAAATTAATCAACATACCAATAAGCTGAATTTTATCTCTCCAATTTGCAATAGCAAATACACCTAATTAAATACCGGAAAAAACTTCGGAAATAATTTAATGTATAATTAACTTGGTGGATATTTATTCGAGAGGATTGAAATTACATTTAATTTCAGAAACACGAGTATTAAGTTTCCAAGTTCGTTGTTGACTGTATAAATGCAAAGAGAATCGTTTAGAATTAATTAAGACTAAGAATCTTTACAGGAACCGTAATAATGGTTCAGGTTATTCAAAAGTAATCGAGAACAAAAAAATCGAAATAAAAAACCATTAGCCAAAAGTCAAAAAGTGTGTAATAAAATTTATAATTTTGTCACGAACTATAATAATCAGTAAAACCGAAATTTGTAATGGTTTACTGTTTTCCTTGAATAAATTCAAAACTAATTATTTTAATATTCTAAGCCAGTCATATTTTTTATGTAGGTAAAGTGTTGAAATGTATTGTTCTTCTTGTTTGTCTTTATTCGTATACATTATTAATTAAAAAATACAACTAATAAACCTAAATAAAGAACTAATTTTAAATCCAAAATATTTAAAAAGAAAAAAACATTCAAAGTATATCAGAAATACTATTTCCTATGTTTAGATATATCAATACAGTGGACACCACTTATTGGGTACTCGTCCAATATGCCATCTACCATGGTTTTATACTAGTTTAGTATGATATCTACCATACTCCGTATGCTGTATGTTAAATATATTTTATCATTTTGCAATTAAGATTAAGCTTTTATCGAAACCCCAAATTATATTATATTTATACCTTAGTAGAGTTAGGTATGTTAGTAGGTATATATTTATATTATACGCGTTTAGTGTGTGTTTGTGAATCGTGTCTCGATTATATGTGGTTTTACTGTGATTTATTTATTATTACTTATTAATTATTATTATGAGTTTCTCAACTATGAGTTATTTATATCGACACATAATTTAAAATGAAGAGATGTGCAAAAATTTTTTAAACATACGCGGTTTATTACCAATCGACCAAACATGTACAAAAATTAAAAACCAAACAATTTGTGGTGATGAGTTGGAAAAAGTTCAGAGAAATTGTGGAAAACGTTATTCGGAAAGTAATGTATTAAAAACAATTTATAATCAATGTACAAAAAAAGGGTGTCAAACATTTTATTCTATACGCAAAAACAATAACTTTTTTACGTATATGGATAAAAACGGGAAGTGTAACAATGGTTTATATTTATGCGATATCGTAGAACTTGTTTGGTATTGGGTATTTCAAATAAAGGTAACACAAGCCAAGGTGTTTACGAAAAGATCAAAATCAACTATAATCGACTGGTATAATTTTATCGAGACGTAGCAGTAGCTGAATTTCAAAACCGTAAAAAAAATGGGAGGTCTTGACCTAGTTGTACAAATAGATGAATCCTTGTTCCAAGGTAAAAGAAAATACAATCGTGGAAGATTACGTCTTGGAGATCACAAACCTGAGAAAAAATCTGATGAAGATGAAGAGAGTTCAGATGAAGACGAAGTAATAAATAATCAAAATTACGGACAACGAATTCAAGGGTCATGGATTTTTGGTTTGTATTTTAAGCATGATGGCACATTAGAGAAACGTTTTTTTTAAGTTGAAAAGCGTGATTGAAATACTTTACTGCCAATTATATTAAATAAAGTTGTATAAGGTACTACTAAATATTTGATAAATGATGCGCGTATTCTACTTTAATAAACATGGGTTTATCTATAAAACGGTTAATCATTCAGAAAATTTCATTGATCCAATAACTGGTGCTGAGACACAAACTATAGATACTCTTTGGAGAGACGTCGAAAACAAATATAACATTAAAACACGGGGAGCAACTAACATAATACCATCCCAACTTCAAAAAGAGTGGTGGTGCTCGTTACAAAAACCAACTGAAGACCTGTTCGAATCATTTCTCGAAGCGATCAGAAATACGTATACATAACTACACAGTATAAAAAAAAAAATGACAAAGTAGAAATTCTGTGTTATAAAGGTAAGACAATTCACATTTGTAGTTAATAAATACGTGTTGATATCATACTTCACTAACATAAAATGTTTACGGTGGATAACATATTAAACCATCAAACGTGGGGTAGATAGAATATTGGACTAACGGTTAATTGACTCATTCGCCTATTAAACGCAAAACAATTAGTCCCGTTTTACACATATACTAACACACAGCGAAAAATTAATATATTTGACTCACACAACGGTCAATAGGATCATTTGAAAATTAGATAAATAAAAAGAATATGTGCAAACTATATAAATATAAATAAACATAACAATAGTTAAAAAGGCTAAAAAAGAATGTGGCTAATGATAGTAACGAAGAGGAACCTGATGAAAAACCACCATCAAATAAACAAATGCTAGAAGATCTTCAAATCCTATACAGAAAGATTCAGCAAAGAGGCAATTATGACATATTCCAGGAAAATAAATCCTACGAAAATATGATGAAGTTGGCCGAAGAAGGTAAAATTTAATCAACTTTAGATCAATTTTTATCAAAAAACCAATTTAAAAGTATAAATTATTATTATTAAAATAGTTTAAATATACCTACGTATTATTTTATTTTTAATTGTATTTATACATATCAATAAATTTTTTTTTAAGTAAATAAGTTTTAATTAAAAATTTTTTTTTGGGACATTGACCATATTGACTCATTCGGTTAATAGACTTAAATTATCAGGTCCTAAAGTGAATCCAATAAGCGACGTCCACTGTATATATAAGTAGTAAACTGATGTTTTTAACTTAATGCATGTTGATTCAACATTTGAAAAGAAAGTATTTTTAGATCAATCAATAAAAACTTTATTAAAAATATTTTAATATTATTTTATAAACATATAATACGTAATAAATTCATAGTATAAAAAAAAATATAAATAACTATTATTGTATTTATTTATTAATTTATAACTTAACCTATCTATAAATTAATTTTCCAAATTTTTAAAGCAAAGAAACTTGACTGAATTAAATACACGTGTAATGAGTAATAATTATAATTATGCTAACGAGTATAAAACAGAAAGTTCGTAAGTCCATTTTTACCACTAGTATTAATTTTTCTTACAATACTTCCATTATAAATTAAATAATGATATGTTGATAATTATAATATATTCAAAGTCCTGATATGACATTATTATAATTGTATGCAAAAATATTCACTAAACAATCTTAGTATAATAGATGTTATTAATAGCGAACGCCTGAGGTCCAATATCAGAAAATAACGATAATCATATCAAATGTTCAAAATGAGTTCATTGAACATCCGCAATTGAGTTTTAGAGTATTATTATAATGCAAACTAATAACCTTACTAAACATTACTATATATATTTATATTTATATATTGTTAATAACCCAACCAAAAATACTGTCGCTTAATGACACAACCCATGTTTACAAAATACAGCTACGACAATCCGCGGCTGCGCACAACGACATGTCCGTGTTTGCGTTCGTACGGCCGCTCGTTCGCTTTTTTTTTCCTCACTACCCTGCGTAAAGAAGTTTAACTTCAAAAACTGTACTTCTATAAGACCCAAAAATAAAAACCAACTAAAACATTGGATCACTAATGGCATTATACAATCAATAAAAAAAAGAGACAAACTGCATACTTTACTAGATACTACATACTTTACTTTACTTAACTAGACAACAGCCATTCAATACAGCGCTAATTGATAGTTATAAAAAATATAGGAATAAGCTTTCAGATATAATTACGAAACAAAAACAAAATTATTATAGGGAAGCAATCTCAAAAAACAGCAAAAATATAAAAAAGATATGGTCAACAGTTAAAGATATAACAACTCATACTGAACACAAAACAACTAATTATAATATAAACATTAAAAATAAAATACATGACTCCAACTTAGACGCTACCTTAATTGCAAACACATTCAACTCATACTTTATCTCAGTGGGAAATCCTAATAACATAAATTCTAATAAAAAACAATACCATTCTATCAACAACAATTCCACTCAATCACTATACCTTAGAATGATCACTAAAAAAGAAATTAACTACACTATTAATAACATGAAAGGAGACTCGGCCCCGGGCAAAGATGGAATTACTATAAATATTATAAAACATATTAAAAAATCTATATCAGATATCCTAGAACATATATTTAATACAATCTTAGTGGAATGTAATATACCAAATTCATTCAAAACAGCTTTAATTACACCTATACATAAAGGTGGAGATAAGTCCGATATTACTAATTATAGACCGATCAGTCTTCTGAACGTTTTTTCAAAAATATTCGAAAGAATCGTAAAAAAAAGACTTTTAACATACCTAGAGGAGAACTTTATTCTACCTAAATCCCAATATGGTTTTAGAGAAAATTTAGGTACTGAAGATGCACTAGCCCAAGTCTCCAAAGACTTATAACCAATCTAGAACAAAAATACAAATCTTTAGGAATATTCATGGACCTAAGTAAAGCATTTGACAGCATCTCACACGACAAACTATTAAGTACCCTACAATCAATAGGTATAGTTAACAAACCTTACAGACTTTTTGAATCCTATTTAAATAATAAAAAACAGCAAGTACAAATAGGTAATACCTTAAGTGACGAAATAACAATCTATAATGGAGTTCCCCAAGGCACTGTACTATCGCCTATATTATATATAATATATGTAGCAGAACTAGGAAATTTAAATGCAAGCATGCACGGTAAACTATTTTCATATGCTGATGATACGGCTCTGATAATATCAGAAAGCAGTTGGGAAAAGGCTTATCAATACGCCGAGTCTGACATGTTTACTATCAACAAGTGGTTTTATAAACACAATTTGTGACTAAATTTTAACAAAACAAAATTTGTAACCTTTACACAGGACAAAAGAACCCAACCGTTAATAAATGAAATTAAAATACATAATCCAAACTGTAAAACTCAGACTAAAAATGACTTGTGCGATATAATAAAAAAAACTGATAATATTAAATATCTAGGCATAATATTCGATCAACACATGAAATGGGATATTCAAATACAAAATTTAATAATAAAAATTCGGAAACTTAATCACTTCTATATAAACGCTAAAAAAATACTCGATAAACCTATGTCACGTATGGTCTATTTTGCAATGACCCAATCATTATTACAATATGGCATTACCGCATGGGGCGGACTTGGAATAGTGGCGCAAAACAAATTATTAACAGCACAAAAAAACATTATAAAAATAATTCTAAACAAATCTAAAAACTACTCATCAGAAAAACTTTTTAAAGATATGAATGTCTTCGACGTAAAACAATTATTTTATAAAAATGCATTATATTTTACATATAAACTAAAAATAATAGAATTTGAACAAATCACGCGGACAACTTGCCAAAACAACAAAATAACTATTCCTATAATTAAAACTTTAAAATCCATTAGATACTTCGGTAAAGTAGGCCTAGAACTCTTAAATAATGTTCCTCCTCATATCTTAAACTGTCAATCATACTCAAAATTCAAACTTCTTATACAAATATGGTTAAAAATTCATAGGACATAACTTAATTTTCTACTTTTTTTCTAATTATCCTATATCTTTCTTGCATACAAAAATCAAATAACCACTATCCTTTCATTTTCCTTATCTATTATTTCTATACTTGTTCATTACTATTTTTTTTTTTTTGTTTTTATTTTAATTTTATAATTTTTCTTGTTCAAATAAATTTTAATGTATAATTAAATAATTAATTTGTAAGACTCTAACTCACCAATACGAGGTTTCACCTCAGTGATGAGTTGGGCCAAATATTTCTGTTGTTATATAATCAGTTACTATTTTAGTAATTACATGTTTTTGTGTAACATTGTTACTAGTACAATGCATGTTTAATTGTTTTTTTATGGCCAAATAAAATTATTATTATTATTATATAGAAATTAGTTTATAGGTATACTAGTTGGCATAAACATTTATAAACATAAAACTTCTTCTTTGCTAATTTTTGGGTACTTAAATATTTATTTTTTTTTCATTCATAAGCATAATTGAACATTATAATGCATAAATGCATATATATTCAAGATGTTTGAATGCATATTTCGTTGGTTTTTAATGCCATGCTTTGTAAACTAAATAAATATCTACTTAAATAACTGAAATTTGAGCTTTTCACAAACAAATTTTTTTATCAAAAATCCCAAAAAAATTTCATCCTTGTCACAATATAATGTCTTACTCCACTTTACGTACTACGCTGAGGAATTTCGCCATTTCCCTTGTTGTTCTGATTATAACCTTTATGCTATTAAGAATTGTATCCTATTAACTTAATTTTTTAATCAAAGTGGCTTTATCCAACTTAATGGTTAACTAAGTATAATTCAGTATTCATGTTTAATAAATAAATAATAATATAATGCTGGTTATGATTTTTAATTTCATTGTTGTATATTTATTCTTATCACCACATTTCAAAATCATCATTATATTTAAAATACCTCTTGAATTCTTAACGCATATATAAATAAAATAACTTTGAACTTAAATAATATTAATTTATAAACAACAATATTGTACTTAATAATAATTAAAAATATATTGTCACGTAATTTAAATTTATAAGTTTTCTTTGTTCTATTTCAATAACCACTTGGTA
This sequence comes from Sipha maydis, assembly GCA_034509805.1. Classification (NCBI taxonomy): domain Eukaryota; kingdom Metazoa; phylum Arthropoda; class Insecta; order Hemiptera; family Aphididae; genus Sipha; species Sipha maydis. Next base: position 18,212 of record JASXSY010003342.1, read on the forward strand.
GTGATTTCTATTTACATGATATATATACAGACAATTTTCATTTGAGTTTGTCCCATTTTTATATGTACCATCTTTCCCAAAAAATTGCCATGAACAATGGTAATCGGAATATATGAAAATTGATGTTTTCAACATTGATGAAGTAGCAAATATCTCTGCTTCTGTTGCCCACCCATGTGCCACTAATATACACAGGGTTTATTTCTAAATAATTTTCGATGTCACCAACAAAAGTGATAACTCGACTTTCTTCTGTAAAAAACTGTTAAAAAATGTCCAATAATTAATATACATAAACAAGTAATTTTATAGAAATTTAAAACTACAATAATAAACATATAGTTTATAATAACACAATAGGTACAATAAATCTAATGAATAGAAGATAGCTATGTTTAGTATATTATTATTAAAATAATAATAATGTTATTTTTTTTAGTAAATTATAAATTCGTCTAATTCATTAATTTTCAAACAAAAAATATTTTACTGTGAGACATTTAATATCATTATATTTCATGAAAATATTGAGAAATCATAATTATGTTTAAAACAAAATAATATTAATAAAGATCCTTGTTTTAGATTCTGAACGGATTGATGAATGTATTGATTTTACAATGATGTGTGTTTTTTTTTTGTGTGTCTGAGGACAAAAATTGTACCAGTAATATTGCTTCAGATTCATCCCTGTTTCTGATAGGAAAGTGAATCTAGTTAGTAATTTGGGGTGTCGAATAGTAAAAAATTTTCAATAATATTCAAAAGCGTAAAAACCATAAAAATTAACGGAAAAACGGGAATTTTTATGCATAACCAGTTTTTGATAAAATCGATAGTTTCATTTTACTGTAACTCAAAAAATAATAACTGTAAATATTTTTTTGAGCTATTTATAGACAGTTTAAATTTTCGAATTTCTAAGTATTTTTTTTTTTAAATACCGATTAAAAAAATATAGCTGCCAAAATATCTTGAAAATTTAATACAAGTTTTATTATGAGCGGTTCTTATCGGATATAAAAAAATCAAAAATCGCAAGTCACAATTTTTTTTTATAAGCGCTTAAACTTTAAAATATTACGAAACATGTCAAAATCGCGAAAATATGCATATAATTTGGTAGTAAAAAATTCATAACTTTTTTTTTATACCTAAGGTTCAAAACTTTAACACAAGGTTATCCATATATTTTTTATCAAGAAACTATAAAAAGAACTCAAGCGTAAGTTTAGAAAAAAATTTTATGAACGTATGAAATTGAAATTTTTACAAAATTGCGGAAAATAAGAGTTTATCCAAAAATATTTTTTGATAATTGTGATTATTCAAAAAGTATAAATACAAGAACTTGAACATTTTATTGATATTTATTAGTATTATCTTTATATGATTTAATTTTCAAAACATTTCACTAATTATTAATCTATTATTAATCTATTGGTATTAACTAGGTACCCATGTTTAATTTTAATCATATTTCAACAAATAGTATAAACAGTTGAATAAACGTTAAAATTTCTATTTGTTTTTTAAAGTTAAAAAATAAATTGTAAACTAGTTTTATCTATGAAAATATTATTTTATAGAATACGATATTCTAGAAATACTTTTTATTTATAGATTCTATAGTCTGCATCATTTAAATTTTTGGAAAAGAAAATAATTCACATTATTCAATTAGAATTTTTTTTTTTTTATTCGACGTAATCAATTATATAAATAAAATGCTCACTTAATATTCATTAATTATTTTACATAAGGACCTATGCTTAATATTACAGGTAGTGATTTTTTTCTAAATATTTACTTACCGGTTATTGAGTCAATGATCCAGTAGAAAAATATTCATAAAATCAAAATCTTCAGAAAACACACAGCACACAGTTAGAACTCTTAACACGTAATAAACGCATAATAATAGTTAACGAACTGTTGGTAACGAAGGTGAATACTGGAATGAAGAATATAATTTGAAATTTGTCTAAATTATCCATAAGGTTACCTATATAATTTGTATCACAAAACTGTGAGACATACAATGTAATCAGTATTACATTTTTACCAAGAATATATCAACTTGTAACTTCGAGTTTAATGTTTATCAACATTATATGGTATGCACCTACATATATACATACATATGTATGACCCGGGCCAGATTCAGGGTTGTGGGGCCCCAGGGCCCACATAAGATTGATATACAAGAATTTTTAGTTGATCAACATGCTTTAAAACTTAAAATTTAAAATTAATCAATAATAAATGATGATGTTTGCCAAAGATCCCCGCCAGTCACTCCACGATGTGTACGGACTTACACAAGTTAGGGAAAAAATCTATGATTGTACAAGTGATAAGCTTGATGTCCACCCCGACGGCTCGCTCCGACGACCGGCTACACGTGTCCGACGACGACGCCAAGAGAGGGGGAAATGGCATCTCGCTCGGTCGTTAGTCTCGCTGAACAGAATATAGTTCAGTAATTCTATTTATAATTAAGTATTAATGGTAGAAAATTACCAATATTAATCTAGTGATTTGTTTTATCACCCACTAATAGCACCACTTTGCAAACTTAAAAAAAAATGGACAAGTGGTGCTAAAAATAACAGTTATTCTAACTTAAAAAAAAAAATAGAATATTTTCTTGCAAATTAATATAAAAATTAAAAAAAAAAAAAAAAAGGTAATAATTTTGTGGAGGTCTCTTATTAATTGAATCTTGTGGGGGTCCCGGGTCCTGGGCCCTATGGTCCCCCCCATAAATCCGGCCTTGTGTATGACCAACTTCTTATATGGTAAACGATATTGTCACAAGTTGCAACGAATAACAACAATAGTCCGCTCACTTGTCCAACAAATATGAACCTATGATCGGACGATAGCAACCGTTGGCATACTGTTAAAAAGGTGATGAAAAAGTGTAACGTAGGTACCTACTGTACCCCATACGGTGCATTATAAAAATGTTTATTGTTATAAACCACAATACAAGTGAAGGAACCTGGGCTACCGACTTGTATAACAATTAATTATCGGTTATCGGTTGACTTAGACAAGTAACACAGTGACAGTCTTGCCTATATTATAATCTAATGATAACTTGATTAATTTATTTTAATTCTTTAATATAATTTTATTGAGGTGATAATAGTAAACCATTATAATATTCACTTCAATTTTAACGTAGGTTTAACATAAATTATTAATATTATTAAAAAACGAAAGAAAAAATTAAAATTGAAGAAGACAAACAATTTTATCACTTTAATGAAAACAATAAAAATATAACAATGTATTTCTGATATCATTTAATACCAATAAAAACAAATTAAAAGGAAACAAAGAAGACAAGGAAACGTGATGGTGGGATGAGGATATTCAGAGAGTAGTAGCGAGTAAAAAAAAGCAATTTAAGGTATGGCAGAAAAGCAGGAAGAGGGAAGATTGGATAGAGTATAAAAATGTATGTAAAATAGTGAAAAGTGCGGTAAGCAAAGCGAAGCTTAATAGGTATGATGAGTTATATGAGCGGTTAGGAACACAGAAAGAGGAAACAGAAATTTATAGACTGGCGAAGGTGAGAGAAAAGCGATCAAAGGATTTCCAAGATGTCTGGTGTATAAAAAATGAGGATAAGAGAGTTTTAACAAAAGATGAGGATGTGAAAAAAAGATGGAAAGAATATTTTGAGAAATTGCTGAACGAGGAGTATCCAAAAGAAGCTTTAGAGAGTATGTCATGGAATGAAGGATTGATTGGTCTAGTGGGTGAGGAGGAAGTATGAGATGCGGTGAAGGCGATGAAAAAGAAAAAAGCGGTAGGACCAGATGGAGTACCTGTAGAGGTGTGGAAAATGTTAGGGGATGTGAGCATTGGGTGATTGAAAACTCTTTTTAATAAGGTACTGATAGAGGAAAAAAAGCCAGAAGATTGGAGAAAGAGTTTTATTGTACCAATATTTAAAGGAAAAGGAGACATACAAGAATGTGGGAACTATAGAGGAATAAAGCTCATGAGTCATAGTATGAAGATCTGGGAAAAGATTATAGAGAAGAGGATAAGAAGTGAGACGTCGATATCAAAAAACCAGTTTGGTTTTATGCCAGGAAAATCGACAATGGAGCCATTATTTTGTGTTAGGCAATAATTGCTAATTATTAGTAGAGAAGTACAGAGAAAAGAATAAAAAACTATGCATGGTGTTTATAGATTTAGAAAAGGCGTATGACAGGGTGCCAAGGGAAGTTTTAAGGTGGGCATTAATGAGGAAAAATGTATGAAAATTTGATCCAGGATATGTATGAAGGGTGGAGTACTAGTGTCAAGAGTCGGTGCGGAGTATCAGAAGGTTTCAGTGTAGGAGTAGGTATGCACCAGGGGTCAGCTCTAAGCCCCTATCTGTTCTCAGTGGTAATGGATGAGGTTTCAAAGGAGATACAGGGTGAGATACCATGGTGTATGATGTTTGCGGATGATATAGTTCTGGTAGGAGAAAACCTGGAAGTTGTCAATAATAGGGTAAATGAGTGGAGGTTAGCCCTCGAAGAAAAGGGATTGAGAATTAGTAGAAATAAAACTGAGTATATAGAGTATGATTTTGGAAAAAGAGACCAAGAAGTTGAAGGAATGAGGAGACAACTAACAATAGATGGTGATGTGATAGGTAAAGTTGAGAGCTTTAAATATTTAGGATCTTTTGTTCAAAAGGACGGGGGCCTTGGCATGGATGTAAAACATAGGATTAAGTGCGAGTGGATGAAATGGAGAGAAGCATCGGGCGTGTTATGCGATAAGAGAATTCCAATTAGGCTGAAAGGTAAATTTTATAAAAGTGTAGTGAGACCAACTATGCTGTATGGTTTAGAGTGTTGGACGGTTAACAGGAGAATAGAACAAAGTATGAGTGTCGCGGAAATGAGAATGCTTAGATGGTTGAGTGGAGTGACAAGAGAAGATAGAATAAGGAATGAATACGTGAGAGGTAGTGTTGCTGTAGCGCCAATTGTGGACAAGATGAGAGAAAATAGGCTGAGATGGTTTGGGCATGTGATGAGATGAGAGGAAACGAATGCAGTAAGAGTGGTTATGAAGATGGACGTTGAAGGGAAAAGAGGAAGAGGAAGACCAAAAAAGAGATGGTTGGAGACTTTGGAGAATGACATGAGGGCTGTCGGTGTGTGCAGAGGAGATGTGATTGACCGAGTAAAGTGGAGGTGTAGGATAAAGGTGGCCGACCCCAAATAGTTGTGAGGAAGGCGAGGCAAAAGAAGAAGAAGAAAAGGACAATTTTATTACATATCCAAGTTTTTGTATTTTCTATTTAAAATTAACAACAAAATCGAAAATTATTTTGTGTAAATACGAGTACAGTGAAACCTCTCTATAACGGGCCCTCTATTAAATGGAATCCTCCTTATAACGGAAGATGTTCTTAATCCCAGTTTAAATAATATGTACAATTTCTTCCTATCCATAACGGAAAATTCTTTATAACAAAAATTATTTGGTCCCATGCGATTCCATTATAAAGAGGTTAAACTGTATATACATAGGGATTAAACAAATATTAAGACAGCTTAATCAGCGTCATCAGGTCAATCAGGTCATTTTTACCAGGGAGATAATTATATCCCAGTATATATTCACTCTGGAGGTAATTATATTCTAGTATATTTATACCCCCCTTTAAACAACATTTTTACCGGTGAGGTAACTATATCCTAGTATATATTCACCCGGGAGGTAATTATATTCTAGTATATTTATACCCCCATTTAAACGACATTTTTACCCGGGAGGTAACTATATCCTAGTTTATGTTCACCTGGGGTAAAAATATCCTAGTGTTATTTTACCGCCGGTAAAAATGTCCTTGGATATATTTACCCCCCCGTTACTATAACCTTGGATATATTTACCGGGGGGAAGTAAATATTAACGGGGGTAAATATCGCCTGTTACACCAGCAAGCAGCGTTCAAGGACGCCCGGAGAGACGTTTTCCGAATGAGTCCGGTTTTGACACGACTACGAAAGCGCTGATAAGTGAGCTCGAATTTAAACAATTTAATCGTTAACGACTGTCGCTAACGACGGTATAATTACTAGTGAAAGGAATAATCGAATGAAATAATCGAATCATTCGATTATTTGAATAATCAAATCAATTCGATTATTTTAAAAATCATTCGGATGATAAAATAATCGAATGAATCATTCGAATGATATAATTATCGAATGGATCATTCGAATGATAAAATAATCGAATGAATCATTCGAATGATAAAGTAATCGAATGATCATTCGAATAAAATCATTCGAATGAATTAATCGAATAAAACATTCATATGATAAAAATTAGTAGGGAAAACCATGACAAAATAAACATGTGATGGTAAAAATAATTGAATGCTTTTCTTATCTCACTATACCTGTTTAATAAAACTGATCGTGAAACTAACGTGGGATTAAGAAACACCGGATATATTCATTTCAGATGTTCTTAAAATAAAAAAATATATTTAAAATAATTAATTCTGATGAAAAGTGGCAATAATTGTAATAATTGTTTGTAATAAATTGTAATGTTTATTTTATTTGTTGTTATTCTAAGATTTAAGTCTGGGGTACTAAATTAAGAATGCGACTGTCCATAATTGTATTATTATTTATTTTAATCATTATTCATTAGTATAATTCCCGGTATCGGTAATCACCACACTAATCGGTATAATACATATAAAATATAAATATTTGGATTGAAAATGCATTTTATATTTTCACACTTATAATTAACCATTTGATTATTTATATGACCAGTTTAAGCAATGTAAATCATAAACCATAAACACTCGATTATTTTTATTTCAACCATTTACTAATCATTCAATTATTATTATTTCAACTAGGTGGACTATTTTGTTTTTCGACTACTAATTATTCGATTATTTTTGTTTTCGATTACTAATCATTCGATTATTCCCATCACTAATAATCACGACTGAAATCTTTTATTTCTTATTATAGATTTTTATTATTATAAAATATTTTTATTTTTTATTAATCGTCTAGTTTGTAGTAGGCATTTAACCCTTTAGGTTAGGTTAAAAATTACAAGGTGGCTAGTAAAATTGTACAATAATTGAACTCTTTAAATATTTGCTGATAAATTTATTAGTAAAATATCTGATTTTACTATTGACCTACGACTTATATACCGAGCGTTATACACTCAATATTGGACAAAATCATATAATCATGTCAGATTAAAAAAATTATAACAAATGAAGGAGCTGCATTCTCGGAAGTGAAGTGCGAATAAAACATAGCACCTTTATAGCTGCTCTCTAATTACGCAACGAGAAATGTCAAAGTAGTTGAGGATTAATGCGAGCGAATTTCCGAGAGAAGAAAAATGTCGATAAAAATCGTTGATGAAGGGCGGACAAAAGACCTTCTTAAATGATTGGGATCCACACGACCGGAACACGTCCGACAAGTAACGATTGTAAAATATGTAATCGTCTCAAAGTCGGGTTACGTGATTCGGAAATCGCGGATGAATAGGATGCATGTACGTACGTAGTCGATTGACCTAACCATCGAATTGCATATGTACAGAAACGATGTGTGTGCAGTGTAAGGTATCAGTTTAAAAGTTTGTTAACTATTGTATTTTGCGAAGGTTGGAGAAGGGTCGTTTGATGTTGTGAGTGTACAACCATCATAGATCGCTGACTTATCGCGAACTCATTCACACGTGGATCCTCTTATCATATTGTATTTAAAAATAAAAAATTGACTCAAATCTTCAACACACTTTGAAATTAAATAAGAATAATACAAATGAGTTAAAAAGAAACCATTATCCAATAAATAATTTCATAGTTTTGTTTTATATTCATATAATTTGTTAAATAGCAATGAATTGCATAAATTAATACTTGAAAATAAAATATTTTTGATGTAATATTATTTAATCAATAATAAAATAATAAAAATAAAATAAAAATTAGAAAATTATTAATACTCGTAAATTTATAAATTAATAAATAAACGTTTAGTCTGGAGTATTATTATATTTGTAATGTACGACCGGTTTTGAATTAAAAATTCAGAATGAGGTATATACAAAGTCAATAAAATTACAATTCTAATATAATCATAATGCATTTTTTCTTTCGATTAAAAAAATTTAGAACCTGTGTTTGAGACTTCTAAAAACTTAATTGCACTTCCATTCTAATGGTTTACACTTCCTGCACACTGGAAAATTTGTCAGTAGTAATGTGTACACTGTACACACGTCGTCGTCACTGGGCCACATTCATAGGCCACATACTCGTTCGAAATTGCAACATAAAATGTATGCCGCTGTCATTGATTATTCGCAAACATAATCAAATTCCATTGATAATGTGGTTTGTCTAGGAAATGGATGAACGAGATGGCCAAGGGGAGGGATTGTTGTATGTACATCACAAATATAATGTACATACGTACGTATATTACAACCGGAATAAATAAACATTAAGTAACTAGTCATCGTTAGCCGTGATTTATACACATTCATACAAATGTTTACTTTGATAAATTTTTCTTGTGATTGAACGAAAAAATTTTGTCTACAAGAAATTTACTTTTAAAAAAATTTTTTTTTAAACGATTAATCCATAATTTGAATTTTAAATATGTTAATCAGTTTGTGTTCAACGTCCGACCATGACACACGTGTGTTTCTTACAGTATCGCATTTATAGCTTCCGATAGCAGTAACACACAAGTTTATTTGAAATTCAGCGTTGCAGGTAATATGAATCTAATTATTACCTTCATTACGCCAATTAAATAAATATCTATAACGATGGGCGATAAGCCAGTCACCATTCCCCGTGGCGTCGTCGATTCAAAAACGGAAAAAAGCCCGTCACCATATCTGACGATATGAATATCACCGATACTATTTCCGAACGTATACGTAATACAACATTTGCAGAAATAGCCTCCAATGTTACATTACCGAAAATGAACCAAGCAATTGTATTTAAGGCGGTTGGAAGCAGCGTATTTATTTCACGTTTTAGATCTAAAAGCCTGACAAGATTACGCATACTTAAAATCATCATATTTAAATTCTGTAAAAAGATTTGAGTTTATCAACCTTTTTTCTAGGTTAATGTGGAAATCGATTTTTGATGTTTGTTTAAAAATTGTCTTTAAATCTTATTCGAGTTTCTCAATTTTTTTTTAATTTTTAGATTTAATTTAGTGTCTTTTTTAAGAATGTTAAACAGTTATTCTAAAATCGACTTCCACAATAACCTAGAAAAAAGGTTGATCAACTCAAATCTTTTTACAAAATTGAAATCCGATCATTTGAAGTTGACGTATTTTTGTCAGGCTTTTAAGTCTAAATTTATTAAAATTTGTTTGGTTGTCGGACAAAATATTTCATTTCATCGATTGCAATGACATGTGCATGCGCGTACGAACCATTAATTGTTTCCAAGAAACGTTTAATGCCGGCGCGCAACGTCAGATAACAGCGAACCGATAATACTATATAGATCCCTATATAGACTTATTGTAAACTAAAATAAATATTAGGCCAGGCATTCCCGAAAAATAAGTTCCACAATATTTGTAGTATGATAATTATTATTATATTTATTGTGATAAATTAGATAAGTATAATTATAATAAAACTCTTGTATTTATTTGTTATGAATATAGCACTTTTAGCTTTTTATTCTATTTAACTATTTGTGAATGAATTACTTGTGATATTTATTTTATTATTAGGCTACTGACGACTTATTGACTATTGTTATTGTATTATTTGATAAAGTTAATTGACTAAAACCGGTTTTGTAAATTGTAATGAATATCGCATCGTTGTACAATATGCGGGTAGTAGTGGTAGAGTGCTGGACACTCACACAAATGTTCATTTACTACTCACACAACAGCAGTACGCAATTTCAACTGTTAAACTAAATGCCTATCGTTTACTCCTTAGAATCGGAGCGCTACCGACCCCCTTAACACTATTAACAACATCAAACAAATCTAATACATCACCGCCATTAGTAAAATCATACCCGCAGAAAATATACAATTTGTTTCACGTATTTCAAATAATAGATTCTGCATATTTTTCAATAGTCAAGCCGTCATGGAAAATCTACTCAAAACCCACTCTTCAATTCATGTCAATGAAATAGAAATCCCAATTCGTAGACTTATAAATGGGTCCAAAAGAATCATTTTATCCAATGTTTATCCTACTATCCTTAATCAATTTATTCTAAACATTCTCCATGAAATAGGAATTAAAACAACCTCCCAAATTTCGCACATGAAAGCTGGATTTACAACTGAACAATTTTCGCATATATTAAACTTCAGAAGACAATTGTACATCAGTTGTACATAGTGATTGTTTTTTAGGTTGATCGGTAGAAGTTGGATTTTCATTATCATTAGCAGTAGCGATGCGTGAATGAAATTTACGGGGAGACTTAATTTTTGTGTAAATATCGGTTATTATTGAATTGTTGATAGCAAATTATTCTATTTCATTCTAAGTTTTTAATTTAAACTAGATACTGAAAAATTGATTATTCATGGTTTCTTGAATACAATAATATGATAGGTTTATATATATATATATAAAATTTCTATAGAAATTCAATTCAAACTTTAATTAATTAATATTTATTTTATAGACACAGATTTTATAAAAATAAATTAAAACTGATGAAATAACAAACATTAATTTTCCTTGTTTTCCCAATATTTGGAACTTATTCACCAAAGTCGGTATAAATAAATAAATATATTTAAATATATTATATATATATATATATATATATATATATATATGTGTGTGTGTGTGTGTGTATGGGAGGAGAATGATTTGAATTCTGTCCTCGGATCGTTGCCACAACTGAAACTTTTCCCTTTCCTATTTCTATCTCTCTCTAGGGACTAACGAGAAAATCGTCGTCGAAGCAATGGCATAACGGCAATGAAGCACAACAAGAAACGTGATCAAAGATTCCTGTCCGCCCGTTGCGTTCTTTTTTTTTCCTTCAGACCATAACATACGAGTATAGCATAACCATACAAGTTAATATATATATATATATATATAGGGGACGGAGTGGCCGAGTGGACTAAGGCGTCGGCTACGATACGTACCGTCGCTGGTTCGAACCCGGCCACGGGCAGTCTCTCTACTTGGACAGGAAACAACTGCCTTTGGAGAGAGATTGCCATCCTCCCTCCCCGGGACATGGCAGAAACCTACGGGTGTCTCAATCAAAATTCTGCCAACCAGGCGGTCCGAGATTGTTAGTCATAATTTCGGACACACACCCGCCACACGAGTATTTAATATATATATAGATAAATTTTTGAAACATGTTCACCCCTTTTTATTTTTAAATAATATATTCATTCTTTATCTGATTTTTGGAAAATATTAGTGTACAATACATTTTTCAATTCATACATATTTTGTACTTTTTAAGTAGTATCATATGGCAGAATCAAATTTTGTTTTTCAGATGGAAACACTTTATTTTCATACAAATAATTTATAGTTAACTTTTCTGATATTTTTTATGTTCTATAAGTAATAAAATTTACAGATATAATTTCCAATTTACAGATATTTTGTATTTTATAAGGAGTACCCCATAGCAGAAGCAACTTTTTTTTACGCAAGTAATTATTCAGTAAATTTTTTTATTTATTTTTTTTTTATTGAAGTTGTTTATGTTCCCTTTTTTTTATTCAAATCAGTAGACTCGGATCGATTCAAATATATCTATGAAAGAATTGGTAATTAAAATAGCAAGATACTAATTATTTTACATTTTTCATAAGAAATTGTAAACTTCAATAACTCCGAAAGTAAGTACCTAACCAAATATGTTCTATAAGTAATATTTGGTTAGGTACCTATAAAATCCTTATAAAATACAAAATATCTGTAAATTGGAAAATGTAGTCTGACAGGATACTTAAATACTCCGAAACTCATAGTTTAAAAAAATCTATAGTTATATTAAGTGAACAAAAATTCTGTGTATAAAAAATATTAATGCTCATTAAATAAAATATGGATACATATATACGTTTTATTTCGTATTCGTTCATACCGTTGAGATGGTGAGGAAAAGAAGGAAAGAATCCTGAATAACTTTACGATGTATATTCGTATATGTAAGAGATCGAAAACTTGATAAGTACCGTTGTGTACCGTCAATGATACCAGCTTACGAGGTTACCGGACGTATGATTAACCGCCAGAGTCGTCTTTCTGCAGCAGCAGTGATCTAGTGCGCAGTCGTTAACAATAAACCGGGAATTACCGTAATGTTTGTGGATGAGAAATTCGCTTCCATGGCCATCGGTAAGTATTAACGCCTCATCGCGTACGCACACACACCCACACACACACACACACACACACACACACACACACACACACACACACACACACACACACACATACATACACTCATATACACAACACATCGCTTCACGCTCAATAGAACTTCGTGGTGTATTTAAATACACATACACAATGTAGTCGAATCGTTTGTCGTTTATTAATAAATTATTGCTCAACGAAACCGTTTTACCCATGGGGTAGTGGACAAATTAATATCTATTCGAGAGCATATTTCGCTGCAGTCGTCGACCGAATATCGTAATTACGATTGTCGTTTGAAATGTTTATAATAAATGTATAAAGCAGAATATCAAATACAGTAAGTTCCCGTTACAACGAATACCGATACAACGAAAAATCCCGTCATAACGAGTCATAGAAATCCCCAACCGAAAAGTATTAAAACAATGTTAAACTAATCTCAATACAACGAAATGATAGATTTTTAATAATCTCGATACAGCGAATTATTTTTACTGGTTAAAATGTATGTATTCCCCTACTTAATTTAGTTTTAAGATAAGAAGCATACGGTTTTACGAAATTATCAAGCCATTAAATTGGCATTATAACGCGTGACCGTGTTATTCCACGTCAACGCGACACAGTCAGTCGGGTGTATATCAGAATTAAGATTCTTCATAGAGCTCTCACATTGGTAATTTTTATTTTTTTCCTATTTCATGCTCCTTCTTTACGTACGTACGTGATGAGTTCTACAGTGAAAAGAAAACAGTTTTCGTTGGAAGAGAAGAAAAACATAATTTCTAAAGTAGACAAAGGATTGAAGGAAATTATTTACATTTGTTAAAACTGTCAATTATTTATGTATAATAAAGTTATTTATTTTTTCCGCAAATTATTTACATTTTAATTATTTATTTATTACATATTTACATACAATTTGTATTTGAATCACATAATGTTTTTAAATTTGTTATTATTTAAAATTTTCAAAATTTCGTTACAACGAAATTTCCGTTATAACGAAAAAAAAATTAGGTCCCTTGGAGTTCGCTGTAACTGGAACTTACTGAAATTCATATTTTTGTTTTGGTCTAAAGCTTATAAGCATATATTATAAATTGAATATATTATACATACGAAGCCTGTCTCTTTGACGGGTAATAAGCAACAATAATGTTTTATAACAAAGGCAAAATAAATGTTTTATTGTTTGTAGGTTTTTAAGATTAAATGTATTATGTATACACTGATTAACATTACTATACAAGAATTAATATAGGTTAAGCCTTATAACTTATTGGATTCTCTAATAGAGTACACAGTATCAATATAGGTATGATATAATATGATTTTTGTGCAATAATAAATATTCAATACAATTATATAGATTTGTTAATCTAATTTATTCATATAAATATACATATACATCATTCCAACGTATTTTATAGAAAAAAAAAATTAATTTTTTTTATATTTTGACAAGAAACGGTAGATCCTACCATAAAATTATTACTTTAATTAGGTATATATTTTTAATCTCCTTTATCAAACGAACTTAATGCATCCACTTTTTTTCAAATCTTAGTTATAACTGATTCTAAAACAAATTTTTTTTTTCATAGTTTTATTGCAAATTGTAATTTTTAAAGTAATAATGTAATTTATTATATTAACTATTAAATTTGAAGAATCCAAGAAAATTAAGTAGGAAATTCTTTCATAAAGTAATTTAAACATTTTTAATTTAAAACTCAATTATATTAAAACATACAATTATATAAATGTATATAGACGAAATACAGAGTAAATAACTTTTAAAGATTGAAGAAGTTGACGCGTTTGGGTACAAAGTAAGAATGAAAATAAAATAATTTAAAAGGTACACAAATATTCATTTTGAAAACTCGGTAACTGGTTACATACCAGTTTTGAGAGGTACAAACAAATGTCACACTTCACTAGAAAACGTAATAATAATAATGGGTTCATATAAATTATGCGTCAGAGTTCCATACTAGGAATTTAGCCTGGAGTCTTGACATGTGTACTAAAATATAATTAATTCATTTTTGCTCGTGAATGATGTATGCTAAACTTATTGATTGTAGTTAAATATTTAACGTAAAAAAACGCATTTTCATTTTGTTGCAACTTGGTATAGTTATGATTAGGTCGATTCGCTATTGATTGTATTGTTTCTATTTGTAAATAATTGATTAATATAAATAATATTTTATACTTAGAATTAGTCAGGTTATTTTAACAGATTGAAATATATTATAAACTATTTAATTATTAATAGAATTAATAATGTAGTAAAGTTTAATTTTTCTTAAGTCAAAAAAACGTGATATTATTGTAAAATGAATTATTTCTTTGTGAATTCAATGATGCATATTTTTTCCACGCTGACATTCTTTGTTAAAATAATATCATTATTAAAAACAATAAACCTTATTTTAATTCAATTGTGAATGAAAATCATGAAATATTTTAGCATCTTTCGTTTTTGAGCAATAATAAAATAAATGCAGTACTATAAAAATAATAAATAACCAACAATGGAGGACAAATGTTACCAATGCAGCTGGTAGTGCACGGGATCAGCTAGTATGATATATTAATTTATTAGCAATTATGTAAACCATTTAAAAATCAGTAAAACTTAATCTTTACTCAGTATGTGTTTACAAATTAAAAAACAAAGTATTATAATTTACGTATAGAATATTCTGTGGCGCTATGACTTATTATCTTTTTATTTCATGTATTATAATATTTTATAAAAAAAATTTAAATTTCTAGAAACGAAGTGGAGCAAACCACAATAAGATTCTTGGAAGCAGACAAGATCATGGGTTAAGAATTAAACCAGGAGAAAAAAAAATACATGTGTATGTCATCGAATGATTTAAGTCTACGAGTAGATCCTTATGTTTTTGTAAAAGCAGAGGCGTTTAAATATTTAGGGATAAATATAAACAGCAAAAATAACGTACATGAAGAAAAAAAGAACGGGTAGCTAGCACGAATTGATGTTATTATAGTCTTCTAAGACTATTCAGATCAAAGCTATTATCGAGAGAATCGAAAGTAACTCTATACACAAGTTACTTGAGATTAGTGTTGATATATGGATGTGAAACGTGGGTTACTACAAAACGGGGTTACGCTAAGTTATGTAAAACAGAAATAAAAGTATTCAAAAAAATATTCTGCCCAGTCTATAATATAAAAACGAGAACATACGAAATAAGACATAATAATGACTTAAAAAATTTATATGGAAGACCAAATATACTATCGCTTAGCAGAAGCAAGAGGATAGAATGGACGGGACATGTTTGGAGGGCGGAAGGAAAAATTATAAAACAAGTTAGAGAAGAAAAGACCTGTAGGAAGATCCCGAACAAGATGAAAGGATGTAGTAGGAAAATATCTTAAAATGATTAATGAAAACGTAAAAATAGAAGATGCGAATGATAGGATCCGATGGCATAAGATAATGGTGGCAGCGATGAACCTACATGGATCGCTAAGTTGTTGAGAAAAAGAAGAAAAAATCAGTAAGGTCAAATAAAGTTAAAAATCATAAGATATAATTTATACTTCAATTTATGATTAATTTTTCATATTATTAATTTTAATTCGAACAAATTTGATTGATGGGAAAATCATAATAACTTTTAGATTATAAAAATAAAGTAATAAGTGTTGATTAATATAAAGGCTCCAAATATTATAAAATAAAAATTATTTATTTATTACTTTTTAAAAGCCAACTAAATTAAATCATACTTTTAAATACTAAGTGCAGCGATAAAGTTATTTGACTGAAAATGTTGTGTTGCTTTATTTTTGTCTTTGAAAAACACTTTTTCTAGCTATGGTAAAAGTTTACTACTTTAAATAAATTAGAAAAATGATCATAGGACAAGACTTGCAAAGGGTGGTTTTTCAAATTATTAGTTAACCGAGATAGATGCAAATTTCAGTCTATACCTTGAACGATTTCATTAAGACATCATTATTCCGAAAAACTATTTTTTAGTTAAATAAACCATCAAAGATCTATTTCCTATTGTATAAAACTTTTCTATTTATTAAAACAAAATTATAGTGATCCATAAATGATAATCAATATAACAATCATAAGATAATTGTTTGAACGAATATTTCGTATAATATTAACTTTAATTTTGATGTTAAACAGAAATACTATTTATTAACAAATGTTATTTATAATGTAATTATTGTATAATTAAAATATTGGAAAATAAGTATATTAATATAGCTAACATTAAACACGATAATACTTATGATTTTGTTATATCAAATCACTAATAATTGCAGCATAAAACTAATTATAATTTATTTAAAAAATTACAGTAGCCTTTACTTGGTGAAGCAGCCAGGGGGGGGGGGTGTAACAGGCGTAGTAACATTCCCCCCAGCCGAGGTATACTTATCTTATAAAGATAATGATTCACCATAAACCGTGATGTACTCATATTTATCAAAACAAAATATATACTACGACAACAATAATGTAAAGCACTAAATCTGGGACTCGGCATTAATTATTAATTTAAACCGGCCTGTGTCGTTTTATTAACTCGTTTTATGCACGATTTAAAACATCTTTTCATGCAGCGTGTACGTAAGAATAAACATTTACAACTTCATCATTATCGACTATCATGATGAACTACTATAAAATCACATAATAATAGGGATGGCAACGATATATCGATACTTTCTTTCGATATATCGATATTTTCATATCGTCATTGTTCTTCGATATTTATCGGACATCGATATACACTTTCGATATTATCAAAATATCGTGATATTGGTATACTACTATCTTAAATCGTCTATATAATATATAAAGTAATAAAAAAAAAAAAAAAATTAATAATTAATTATCATGGTATTATTATCCCATCAAGTTGAACAAACTGTAAATTGTAATATTTTAAATTAAATTTCAGTATTTATTGTTATGTTGATACTTGTACCTACAGGCATTGTTGCATTGAAATTCGCGCTAAAATTAATAAATAATAATTGTGATTTTATGCCGCCTAACCGACTTACGGGACTGGGCCATTGTTTCGCACGCTTGAAATTTGGAGCACGTTCATTTTTCATTTAATAATTAATTAATTATATTTATCTACACCAAAATGGGTAAAATTAGTAATTTTTGGCGTTATTTTGATAGAGTCGACAAATTGTCGTCCAAGTGTAAATTGTGTGGTAAAATTTGTCCTACTTTGGGTAATACTTCTAACCTTTTTTCTCCTTTAAAAAACATACATACAGATACCTTGGCCTCTGAACAAGTGTCTTCAAATATCTCCAATGATGCTGATGAAATTTATCAATTTAGAGTGAGTAAATTTAATTTACAATAATATATTATTCTATTTTCCATTAAATATATTTTTACTTTTTACATAATATACTAAATACTTATAACTCATATTAATTAGGAATCAAAAAATGCTACTATAAGTCATGTTGGTGATAGTACTGATACATCTGGAATTTCAACTAAAAAACAATATCAACCTTCAATACAGCACAGTTTTAATTTTATATCTTCAATGGGAGGTAAATCATATTAGTTAAATAACTACAATAATAAAAATAGGTACTCATACAACATTTTTATATTTTCATGTTTTATAGTTGGGAATACCAAAAATGAGGAAATAACTGATGCACTTTTATATTTTATTTCTAAAGACAATATACCATTTTTCACTGTTGATGGTAGTGGATTTAAGTACTTTATGCATGTAGCTTGTCCACTGTATAAAATTTCTTCCAGGAATACAATTAAAAATAAATTAGATATGAAGTATGATTATTTATCTAAAATGCTTATAGACAAGTTAAAGAATATTAATAATATAACTCTTACGTTTGATATTTGGACGGATATTCAGATGAAAAGTTATATTGGGCTAACCATACACTTTTTGGAAAGCATTAAATTTAAATCTGGTAATATTTTATCCGAATAATAATATTTAATATTTTAAACTATTATTAGTGTTAAATTTTAGGTACATTAGGTGTTTATGAATTGAGCAAATCTCACACATCTGAACACATTGGTGAATCATTTGAAAGTGTTTTGTCTCAATGGGAAATTAATCACAATCAAATAATTACGATCATAACCGACAATGGTACCTAATAATTGAACTTAGAATTTTTTTTTTTTTTTTTTAACATTTATTTAGAAAATATACAATCTGTAAGGTTATTTACAATAAGCATATGTGCGGTATTTATGTGATTTTAACGTGAGTTAACATGATTTTAAGGAACTACCCAACAGTAGTACTTATGGCTTGAGGGATTTTATGTGGGTAATGAGAGTTATTGTTTTTTTTTTTTTTTTTTTTAATTATGTTATTGCTAGGTCTCTGCACCAGTTTCTTTTCAGCCTTCTTGGCGGGTCACCAGGTATGTTGATAGAGTCGAGGGCAAGGATCAGAGGGTTTGGGTGGTTTGCTAGACGGGAGCGGAATAATTTGTAGGAAGATTTTGCTACCTCTGGAACTGTTTGGATGTTTAAATCAGTGTGAAGTGTCTGATTTGAGATGTAAAAAGGTGCTTTTGTAGCGAGCGGCGAGTATCTGTTAGCCGTTATAAAAATAGATTTATTTTTTTTAGGTTCTGGGTTATCGGTAGATGAGAGGTTTCTTTTGGAAGTAGATCCCGTGGGTAATATTACTTGGGATTCATTAATTTCTACTGATGAATTAAATACGTCACTTGATGCACTCTGTATACGGCTTTTTGTGGGGATATTTTGAGATGTAGATAGACTGGGTATTGATTGACTTGATTTACTTGGTTTGTTTTTGTTGATAGGTAGTTTCGGAGCCATTGTATGTATAGATAGTTAATGACACTGCGATGCGATAACGGTGTAGACTAATGACCGCCGGCTGTCCGATAGCCGGTGTGGTCGTGTGAGTAGATAATTGGCAATTTAGTAATTATAATTCTTAATTTTTTTAAATTATCGACAAAGTTTAGATTTTTCGATGTGTTTAAGAACAGTTTAATGTAGAGATTTTCATTACGCATTCAATGGTGTAAAATGAAAATTTTTTTATTTCATTTTGGTTTAAGTAACTCGGATTTATACGGAGCGATGTACAGAACACGTGTGTAGTGAACGGTGTACGCGGCGCGACTGAACTTAGAATTAATTTATATTTATCTTATACACCTAAATGATTATAGCTGCAAATATGAAGAAAGCAGTTACTGATACATTTGGCACCGACAAATGTATTTCATGTTTTATTCATACCGTGAACTTAATTGCTAATAATGCATTAGACAATTGTACTATTT
>JASXSY010003343.1:0-20451 GCA_034509805.1 Sipha maydis
TTACTGTCGTATGTTTTTTCACCATTTAGTTTAATAATAATTTACTACAACTTTCGGTTCGTTACTTATCGATTTAAACGAATAATTATAATATCGTACCGTCATTAAGATTCGCAATCACGCAACGTTGTCGTAACTATGTTAAGTGCCGCCACCAAATGGGTGACGACGACACCTTCTTCGGACCCGAAAACTGAAATGGGACCCCCCTCTAGCAGGGGTGCAGTGCTCAGAGTACACGAGTCGTTTTTGAGGTCGCTCAAACGTAGATCGCTCCGTGTGAAAAGGTCCAAATCTTTGGTGATTCCAGAAAAACGTAAATCAGGTAATTCACTATATATTGTTATTATGTATATCCACGCTATTTTATTTTTATTATCTGTTTGATGGCCTGATATACCAATCATAATATGTATATTATTCTACATATAATAAATGTGTTTCCGACACATTTAAATAAATTTTCTATTTCTGTAACCATTGAAACGAATCGCGTATAATATAGCACGTAATTGATTTTCGTAGGCGTGAACGAGGTACGTGTGTCTATGATAGTATTGTGTGCACGTTGCGTATTATGCATTGCATTGTATACACGAGTATGCACCGAAATTGTATAATTAACCGAGTGATCATTTTCTTATACATTTCTTCATCATTGGCTTCAGTGATTTCCAAATGGATATTCAATGCACTAAAACTGATTGTTCAATATTATGTACCTATACTTGCTGATATATATTTGTCTTTCTTACTTATAATTATTATTATTTTATTATTTTATATTTAGTTCGAAAGGTACACATTCGTGTGAATGAGTAATACTCGGGTTTAGAGCAAAATACCTGTGCTGTCGGTCCGACGCATCAAATTTAATAGCCTGTAACCACTTCAATAAAATACAGTTTGAATGTCCTTCATCAATGACAGTTTTTGTATTATATCTTAGATCGTATACGTTTGTTTTAAAACAAATTATAATTGAGATTTCTTTGGTATTTATGCTGCGGACACATTCTTTTTCCTATATATTATGTTAACCAATTTTTACCTTTAAATATTTGGCAATTAATTAAATGCTCCATTAATTAACAGTTATATAAAATCATTAATTTTAAATTTAACTTCATAATCTTATTTGTATAAAAATAAGTTTATGTATTTTCAACTGAAATAAAAACGACAATAAATAATAATATTTTTTTGAAAAAATGTTCCTTTTGCATATTGTTGTTTACAATGTAAACCACGTTATTCCATATAATTACGAAAACTAATCTGATATGTTGGATCTTGTGTATTTGTGAATTTGTGAATTTGCTACGGTCGAATACATTGTATGGTTTTTTTCAACAGTAACCACGATGGTGGTTTCACCCGCCAAAATGAAAAATGACCCAACGTACATTCTAATTTATATATATAAAGGTACCTGAAGGGTATACCTGAAGAGGGTCGGGTATTTTTGGCGGCAACATACAATTTTGATTTATACTAATATAAATGTGTATATAGTACTATTACAATTGCCATGGATTTATTATTGTTTTAAAATATAATGGGTCCCTAAAATTGTCTAATGAATATAATTATAAATAAGTAGATAATGGATGACCCCCTCAGCTCTTTTTGTCATGATCTTCAAGAAATATTTTATTGTATACAATGTCCCTAATTTTAAATCTCCTTTTTTTTTTTTTTTATTAAATTGCCCAGACCTTTTAAACAAATTGAATTCAAGAACGTGAAAGTACTAAAAAAAAAAATAATAATAATGAAGCTAATTTTAGTTTTTTAGTTGTAACTTATTTTATTATTTATTGTGTACCTCGTTCCAGTGTATTTCAGTCACTACTTTCTTAAAGAATTTTCAACTTACGATTTAATTAACATTATTCGAAAATCTAGGTTACTTACACCATTATTGCCAACCCTTAAGTTATTTTTCGTCAAATAAATACTCAACCAAATAATCACAACTGTATAATGTATATGTATATATATATATATATATATATATATATATATATATATATATATATATATATGTATGTACACATGTGGACTGGAGATAAAGGATTTAGTAAAATAAATTGTAAATACCGGACGAGTAACATGTACCTGCAGTACATACATTTTTATTATTTTTAAATCCCCGTTCAGTGTATTTATTCAGCCATCAAAAAAAATGTTTTAAATAAGTTGTTACTTTGTATATCGAGGGTCTAGTATTAAAAGAACGTATCAACCAATTCCTTAATTTTCAGAATAGCAATTAAATAATTGTATTTTCTATTTTGATAGATGCAGAAAAAAGAATTTAAAGTTTTGATTTTTTTGTCTTTCCTTATTAATTATTAACTTGTACTTTATCAAAATTTCTACTAATAAATACTTGAAAAAATTAATATTTTATGCTAATAATCAAAATATCGCATTTTTGGTTGTTACGTTTCTTTAATACTAGACCCTCGATATATAGCGTACGTACACTTTTCCGACAACTTACAAAGTAGTTATAAGATCTTTAAGTAAACGGGTAGAGTAACTACCGAGTTCTTTGGACTTCATGCTAACTAAATATACAATTAACAATACGTATATAATACTGTACAGAAAAAAAATGACAAATTGTTTATGAGATTATATCAATTAGCAGAGTTAAAAAAAAGAATGAATCAACAATACTGAAATTATCATTGCATTGTGTACACATATATGTAATCGTAAGTCTATTGTCGCCTAGCCACTTTGATAGTTTTGAAAAAAGAGTCTCTTGACAGTGAAGATTTTGTCCCAATTAAGAGTAACAGGCATTTGTGCGATTTACATAACAATAAAAACGTGTTCTTTTTTCATACAATATAATGAACTATAACCCCCCAAACAGGATCGGTGGCAGCATCGCATTATGTGCGTGCGTATAAAAGTCTAAAACGTCTGAAATTTGCATAAGTTTTAATTCTAGTTTTTTTTCAAAACCATAAACCATGCACCACACTTTAGGGCATATGTTTCCGAAGTTAAAACACAATGTTCTGAATATTGATCGGTAATCCATTATGTTGGTGACGAGAATAATGTGAATTTTTTAACCCGTATGTACGAGTATGTAATGCTTTTTCGACGTTATTAAACGCACGTCCTACAGTAGCGAGGTGTCAGGTAAAGAAATGTAAAAAATAAATAAATGTTTCTTACACACCGACAGAATTTCAAAACCGATTATGGCGCATGAAGGAAGACGCAAGGCGGTTTCCCATATACTGCTACGTGATCGGATTACGTTTATTTTATCGTAACGTCACCAGTTCAGATCTTCTTTGGGTACACATACCGGAAGCATGGTGTAGGTTTTATATATTGATTCGACTATTTCGTCTTTTGTTGTTGCTTGGTCTTATGGTATACGAGATTTTTAAAAATTACCTAACTGACGAATCGTTGTAGCGGTGACACGTATAATATATAAATATTTACCAAAAATTGATGCACACTCGAGGTATGATAGGTAGTTCCTCTATAATTCATATACTGATGTACGGATACGATGAGTATATTATACATAGTACGTACAACACCAATGATATTTTCGAAACGATAACGATATAATATATAAGTATAATAATTTTACATACGATTGTTGATACATATTTCGGTTGTTTATTGTAATATTATATATTCATGTGTACGTATTTTTACCGATACGCGTTTTTCGAATATACGTTGATGCATACGTGTCGTCGTGTGTATTATATTTTGTGCAATATATAAAAGTTTGTATAAAAATGAGTTTATATCATCATAAATACGTCTCGCGTTTAGTTGGAACTTTATCAAAACCAAACCGTGTCCTACCGCCGAAAAATCATACAAAATGGGTCATCAACAAGGCCTCGAGATAATAGACACACTCGCGATCTATAGATATACATAAATACGTTATCTTATGAAAGTGCGGGCGCATATATAAGTTCACGATGCACATCTCTTGTAAGTCGGACCTGGTTAATTAAAGTTGAATTCTTGATAACGTGTACGTAAACAGTTAAAAATCACATCTTTCTCATATTAAGTACATGTAAGTTGTAGTTAAGGAATAATGATATTTTGATGAAATTTTTGTTCACTTATAATCAAAATTCAATTTACAACGAATAATCTCAGTCTTTCGACACGACTAGAGTTGATTGTTTCCATATATTTTCACATCAAATCCATATGACGTACTTACTGTGCAGTGTAAATAAAATATAATATTATGTACCCTTGACTTAGATTTCCGATCGTATTAACATCCTACTGAGATGAAAAATATATCTTATTGTGTTTTAATTAACTCTTTTGCGTATGGATTATTAATTCTCGTGAAATAGGTCCGTGCCTCGCCACGTATACATAAAGTCAATAGAACCGCAGGATGTCCGGAACCCTGGGACGTCTTTTAGCAACAACAAAGCAGCTCCTCGTGTTTAAATAATCGAAATAATTTTGCCCTGTCGGAACTCTCGTGTTTAATATCATAATCATTTTTAATGGAAATTCTATTTTTTTTTTTTTTTAAAACATTGGTTTGCGTGATGGAATTAAAGGGGGATGTATATTATCGTATCGAAGAATCTAGGCGCCAAGAGTCTAGGTTAAATTGCGTGCATGCTACCGTAGTCCTCCCCTTTTATCGGCTTGGCGTCACCGTCGTCTCTGAAACAGATTATTGTGAAAAAATGGAAAACTTACATTGATGTGTACGTATACAATTCTTGGTAATATTGTTGTTTGAAATGAAATACTAGTATTCATATACCTACATTTGACTTCCGCCGTTTCGTGTTTTTAAAAAATAATTAGGGTTTTTAACTTCTAATTAATTTTATACAGTAAAATTATAATATCACCCTTTTTCAAAATCAGGTAAAAATAGTTAAAAACTTGACATTATTATTCATGACTAGTATATATTTTAGTTGAGTAGAGTAGTGATTATAAAGTAGGTTTTTGAAGTAGGTTCAAATCAAATTTCAAAATGATTAAGTAAAATAAATTTTCCTTAACACTCCTCATCGAGTGATTCGATTATATGGCGTCTCAATGATTGAGATAACCCTGAAAACAATTTGTTATCTTCTCGTGATTTCGAGGGTCATTTAATCTGTTTATATATATATATATATATGGGTACTCTCGGAGTTTAAATCGAATCACAAAGTTTGAATTAGAGAAGTTATTGTTGTAGTAGAAGGAAGCGAATCTTTGTTATGTGCCGTATATATAGTTTACGAATTCATGATTGGCCTGCCTAGGCGATTGCAATAAATGTCATTTAGATCAACAGTCAAATATATATTGCATTTATTTCTAATTTATTCTACACTATATTAACGAATTTGTATTGCTTCTTTTTTTTGTTTTTATTAACTTATAAAGTATTATATTCATTCTATTTTGCTCGAGCAAATGTACCAATTTAAATTTGACATTTACAAATCATAATAATTTTAAATCGTTTGTTCTGAGTCGTATACTTGTCGTTGACTAAAATAACCCAATGTATATACGCGTGTAATAATAAATTATTATATATTTATATGATTATTCATTTCATGAAACATTTACCCCATGCAAAACTCCGTATAACATACACACACGTACACATAAATATTTATTATCAGCGAAACAAGGTAGGAAGTAGAGTCTATTATTATTATAACATTCAAAACTAAAACTGTTCCAACTTTTTTCATATTTCGGTTTTTGTTTAACTTTTTTCTTTTTTTTCTTTTTCTTTTCCCGTATTTGCTTTGCGTAAACACCGAATGCAGATGTACCATTTATCATTGTCACTACAGAGCATGTGAATATAGCAGCATACATAGTATATTATTACCCAGCATATGTGCGGAATACGCTCGCGGTTTTATCTCTTTTGTGTTCTCTACACGTATCACGTATTATATTTATATGTAGTATTTATATATTATTTATGTATACTATTCGCCTTTATTGGTATACAGCAGCGGCCGCGGCGTATGATTATTCCGAAAAACTGTGTGAGTCTATATGCGCGAATCACACGCCGAACACCCTTTACACAACACTATATAACACCTATACTTTCAACCGTGAACTATTCGCATATTATTATTATAATATTATGTATAAATAATGTGCTATAACGGTAAAACGCGCATACAGAGCAATCGTCGTACCGCGTATAACAGACGCACTACCGGCTGGGCATTTCGTGGTCTGTAATAAAACGCTTATTTAAATGTATTAAAAGGAATATATATAGTACGAATACATGGGTACAACATCACACATACAGTACTAATGAATAACCTATAAAAAAATTGCTTTAGTGCTTTCCGGATTGTAAACCGTGTGTCGAATCGTTAAACTGCCCACTTCCGGTAGATTTTTCCTCACTTCGGTTTACCGATACCATAATAATAGTGTTCTCAAAAAAGCCGTCAATAATCGTGTGTTCAATATATTTTTAAATTTATACGTATACAAATAATTGAAGAAGTAGTGTTACACTATTTTTACGATTAATTCATCGCTTAACACATTTTGTCTCGCACGACTGTTTGTCATTCTAGTTTTATGTATTCAGAACACACGTTTTCCTTATATTATGTATGTTTGCCTCTACTATAGTGTATCGACACAGTTTGCATATAAGGACACGTTGACATAATTAGGACGCTATTCGATGACGATTAAAAAGAGTTTAAATAATACAAATTTCGAATGTTATCAAACAAACGTGTTTAAGAATGGTCGTGATAATCTATAAAATTATGCCATTCGGAAAAAATCGTAATCTCACGTATATTCATTGATCTGGATTAAATGTATAAATATTTTCTTTTTAACGTTGTTACAAAATAATTAGACTATTTTAAAGTATTTTTAACGTTTTGATTTTATTATTAATTTTGTTATTAATCTGTTTTGAGAGCTATTTTTATTATTTTAATGATATTTTAATACAATACCTAACGATTATTCCGTGACATCATTATTAAAAATATTTATAATTAGAGTCAAATAAAATTGTAATATATTAAAATTTTACACTTTATCTTACTCATGCGTTTGTATAATACAACATAAAAATCTAGTTCTATTACTACCCAGATTTAATATTTTGTTGCAAGTTATAAAATCTTTAGTATTTTAATTTAAATTTACAAATAGACATTTTTTTTGTACAGTGTATTTGGTTATGTACGATATACGATACGTAAAAACATAGTTTTTGGTAAATGCAAATAAATTCAGAAGTTTATACTTTGATAAATTAGGGAAGAACAAAAAAGAAAACTGAAAACTTTCGTTATCATCTTATTTGTAAGATTTTGAGAAAAAAGTTTTCATCCTTTCTGCCTGCACGGTCGTGCACATATGTATACAGTATACAAATATAAGAGGAATTCTCTTTGAGTATTCCGATCATATATTTCAGAAATCGTCTGGTTTACCTGCTTTAGGTCCCTCATCCTTTAACGAACGTCGTTGTATTTCCAAACCGGCCTATATATTGCCTAGCAACAAATAACGAGAAAAAATAAAAAAAAAACTGAAATCGATGAAACCTTTAAAACATTTACATAGTCCTATAGCCATGCATATAATAATGTATGTGTTTTTACGCGACCGAGAGGGTCAAAAAATACTATTGCTGTCGTAATTTATTTTATGGGTAGAGAAATCGAAAGCTTGACAGAGAGAAAATGTGTAAAAAAAAAAATCCTCAACACATCGGGTGGTGGTGGTACTCTCGATTTCACGTTGATGCCACAATAAATAGTGATTATATTGTTAGACGGCCAAATCCTAATTGTACGTATTTATGTCTCATTGTTTTAAATTTAACTAATTGTGGTACTCCTTGCATATATCAGCACTTAAGCCCGTGGGAAAACACAAAATGTGTTGAATATTAATACAAAATTAACAATCTATAACCATATAGTATTATGTTCCTATACCTGTTATAATGAATTTTTATTATGATTTTTATTGATTTTTATTATGATTATACATATGTATTATATTTATAAAAAAAATGAATTTTTTAAAACCTTTTCGCGTGCGTGCCGTATGACAGATTTTATGGTATATAAGTTTGTCTAAATCAGTGTTTTTCAACCTATTTTATTTCAAATCCGAAAAAATATCACCCCACCTACCATAATAAATTAAAATTTATAAAAAAGAATGTTGATGACTTTTATTTTTTATTTTTGGAATTTATGCGTTTTGGAGTGTCTAACTATTAACGATAACCCATTATTATTAATTTTTCGTTCCTTTCCGCCGTAGTGTAAATAATTTTAAATAAATTTTAATTCCGTGATAACTATTTGCGCTTCCTTAGCAATGTTTTCACTTCCCTTTTAGGGAGTGTGTTCTCCAGACTTAGGAACCACTGATCCACAAAGTAGTAATAGTATTTTTGATTAGTTGAATACAACACTCATTATGTATTCAATAATTTAGAAATCCAATAATGCGATATTTCATTTGTACGTGTCTTCGCATAAATTTATCTTTTAGGATAGGACAATATTTACCTTGGCAGTAGAGACGCCTATAGCTTATAAGCCTCTGTTTAATATGTGAATAATATACAAGTTTTGCACGAGAGTGCGTATCTGCAAAACATTGAACGTGTGCGTATATAAAGCACATGGTGCTGCATAATATACTGCGATATAATGTATGCAATAAATTAGACGGTAATTGTAGGTTTTGTTTCCTCACAAATGTTTCTTGGGCGTGCAATACAATGTATATATGCGGTGAGTAGGTTGACTTTTATTGTGCGAAGATCCGAACGAGAATGGCTCGTGCTCGCATGTATTACATACAACTAGTTTACACACGCGCAGCCGAAGTAATTACACGTGCACACACATATCACCGGTAAATGACTTCTGTTTAAGAAAATAAAATGTTTTTGGCGGTATGAGCGTCTAATATGATCGTGTGAGTGTGTGTGTGTGTGTGTGTGTCTTACATATTATG
Source organism: Sipha maydis (assembly GCA_034509805.1). Taxonomy (NCBI): domain Eukaryota; kingdom Metazoa; phylum Arthropoda; class Insecta; order Hemiptera; family Aphididae; genus Sipha; species Sipha maydis. Next base: position 9,037 of record JASXSY010003343.1, read on the forward strand.
TACTTATTACAAGTAAATTATAACACATAATATGTTATTTGAATCATATTTTTCTCCTCAAACCGACCGACCGCGTCTCATCCTATTCAATATTTATGTGGCGTCTTCTTATATTTACATACATACACAAAATATCACCGTGTGTCAATTTTTTTACATTATTTATCATAATATTATTTACATGCAACAACTGCAACCAACTGTATGTATATTTAGTTATATATGTTTGTATGTATGTATGTATATATGCATCATGCGTGGTTTTTTCATTCCAAAAACATTATGTAAATTAAGGGAAAAAAATCACACGTATACTATATATATATATATATATATATATAGGCATGTGTGTGATATTTATACTCATAAATTGTTCAGTATTATTATTATTTGTGCGGTAGAAACTGAGTTTTATGTATACTGATTAATATACGAGTAAATCTTATGGCGCCAACTATAAAAAAACGGCTAATAATTACAAGTGCAACACATAATAAAATCAAGTTGTTACATAGTAGTTCGTTGTTTAGAGCAATCTACTTTTTCACTCTCTCCACGTTCGTGAATATTTAAAAGTTTATATTTATGAATATATATATACGCTTCATTGGTGGCGGCGTTGCCCTAATATGTTTCTACGCTCACGGCCCAACATTACGTGCACTTACATATTGTTTTTATATCCACTGCAAACAAAAGCCCGAGTCCTTCCTTCCCCTATTTACACGCATTAGATTTGATGACTCATCGTCGTACCCGGACACAAAAAGCCAATGGAAATAATAATGTCTATTGGCGTATACAGGCGTAGAGGGGTGAAAGGGCTGATGACAGTATACACACTCGCAGCCCGCGTTGTCTTTCTTTCTTTATTCTGCACACCCCCTCCAACAGCCACAGTTTTTTCCTTCGATATAGACCGTGTATACACTACAGTGCTCGGTGTACACCCCCTTCTTTCTTTATGCGCTTCGTTTACCATATAAAACTCTTCTACTCAGCCAGCATATGACCTTTTACGGATTTCGTTTGTCATACGCAAACTCTAATTTTTCTCTAATTGACATAACATTATAATACATAATATCGCCGTATACGATATGCCTATAAGATAAATTTAGTTGTATTTTAATCTCATATTCGCCACATTTTCATTAATATGTATTCGTATTCGAGTTAAAAACAATATTTACACTGTATTTCTAAATATTACATTAGTACATTTTGCGGACCGAAATGTTCGTTGCTCGGGTGTGCAACATAATAATGGCATTTGAAGGACGTCGTATACGTAAATTCTAACGTGTTATATTATTATGCTAACCCGTTCTCCGACCGTCATGTCAATCTGTTAATAAATGTAAATTTTTAACCGTCGGCCAATTAAAGTTTATTGTTATTTTTTCGGTCAAGAGATATTAGTTTGTTAATATTGCATCTGAATGATTATTTTTCAGTAAGACTCAATTTCCTCGTATTTAAAACGGGGACATATCGTGAAACTCTCAAATGGTCACCCATCCGATTACTACACTTCTGTCCTCTTGAGAAGTATCATACCGTTATTTACCGTGTCCCAATGATATATTTGTTCACAAATTTAGGTTTAACATACATTTATAAATTTAGATATTGTTTTCGTTGTGAATGTGCGTACGAACTCGGTTTTAGAACAGCGCTTCAGACCAATGATTTTTTTGTCATGTCATAATGCTTATCTCATTACAGTTGGATAAATGGTTTATGACCAATTTCAGTCGTATCCTTGTCACACTATATTGCTGTGTATAATATGACCCTACGCTTTATTAGATCAGAGGCCTATTACAACGAGAGTAACCAGCAAGCCTGTGCTATAATATGTATTATAATTAGAATATTGTCATAAAATTATGACTGACAATACGTATATAATTATATATACCGCGTACACAAGCGATTATTTGGAATCTGTTCGTAAGCATCCCGTCGCGACTGCTATATACAGACTAACAGAAATCTAATCAATCTAATAATTACTTAAGCTAGTCTAGAAGTTTTCTAAAAAAAAACACTTTTCAATTCAGTATTCAGAAGAGAAAACGAACACTGTTAAGTATATACAGAAATAAACAAGACGGCTGTTACCAAAAAACGTATATTAATATATATATTATATGTATTAATTAAAGTATGTTTCAACTCGTATTTATAGCGTAAATAGTTGATTTTTTAAATTGTTATAATAATTTTACATGTACTCGTATACAATTCTTTTCCCCATACATTATTTGTTTTTTTTTTTTAAATATATACGGGCTGAACCCTTTTGATAGTTAACTGATAAGAATAACTGGTTTACTTTACAATTAATTATAAACAAATAAAAATAAAATAGAGAATAAAGATTTAAGTTCATAAATTTGCTCCTGTGCTCAAATACACGGTTGAAACGAATATATACGAGTATACCCACTTATAGTCTGTCTAACGCAATTTAAGCGCAACACAACGATATGGATGCATTTATATATCTGCTGTCATCTGTGTACGACCGTATAACATATTATTTTCGAAAAATAAAATCTAATTTATGTTCCTTTATATTAATTATAATGTCCATAGTAAGCGTATAATTGCTCTATTGTAAACATTGTGTGGCTACAGTTTTTAATCGACACGATTAATAGTTTTAACCACGATCAAACCATTTTCATTATGTCCGATTTGTGAGGTCTCACGCAACAGAAATGTATACGCATGTATTGAAACGTATAAAAACATTTCTGTGGTATTTGGGTAAAGGGGAATAATTCAAAAAATGTGTATTTTGAGATATCATGTAAGGGACGTAGGGAATTTTTTTTTTACATTTGTGCATAACGGGATTACTCGAATATTAGTATTTAGAAATATAGCTTGATAAGAAGTTAAATTATTAATTACATTTTGGTCTTCTTCAAATAGAATAAAAGATTTTTCTCAATAAATTTTCAAAATTTCAAATGCGTTTCCTCAACATTACCAAGTATGAACTTAACCCCCTTTATCCAAACACCACAGATTTAACCGTATGCTTAGTACACTATTTACGGTCAAATAATTGGTAAAATATAACCACTACTTATCACAATAATTACCTCCGACCCCGTACAATTGGACGATACTTTATGTTTATTATATTATATTTTTATTTCAAAAGTCAGAAACTTTTCTTACATATGTGTGTAATGTAAACGGTACAATATTACTACGCGTATAACTCGGTGTAGTGAGTGTTGAAATTCGTGCGGTAAGCAAACATAAAACGTTGTTTCACGTTTACTCGTGTTGCAACTTTCTGCGGTGTAATAAATTTACATCATAGGCCTATGTATATGCTTATAAATATCTATGTAATTAGGTACGGATTTCGTATCGGCGCTTCTTCGAGAGAAATATGTACTGCAATCGAATATGTGTGTCGTGAGTGTCCGTCTTGAGTTCACGTCGAACGCGTAAATAGTGATTCCTAATTAATATGAAGACATGAAAGTCAAGTAATAACTTAAATTAGATTCAGGACGCCCTTATTTTGTTTATGTACATGATGATTGTGAAGAAAAAAATATAATACAAAGAGATTTAAAAGTTTAATTAAAGTATTTTGATATTACCTATTATAATGTAATTACGAATCATCTAAATTGTAGGAGATAAGTGAAACCTTCATTTTTCGTCCGACAATAGTTTGATTGCGCTTGCTCGATTTACTGACTTTGGTCACAATCGCCGAGACTCCTTTTAGTAACATTAGCCTATCGCGGACATCCTATTGTGAGAAAAACCACTGGCGAACACCCCTGTGTGTATAATTATAATCGTACGCGATTTGTGGCGACAGTGTGCTTCCTTCCGGTGCACGAGTTAACGATAACAATAAGCGTACGTGTGTGCGAACGGATGTACGGTTTACCTGTATATTGCAGCAGTATCCCCAGTCCACGACCGTTTATTCTTGTATTTCGCAGACGCTGTGTGATCATTTCGGTCATATAACACGTGCGCGTGTGCGCTCTATCCCGGGTCAAAGGAGCGGAACGCTTTGCCGGACGACGCTTTTGCTTTGCTTCGGAACGAAATCCTATCCGCCTCCGCCGTTTCAGTCATCCAATACTGCGGTTAGGAAGCCCGTGGAGGGTAAACAAAACCTTGAGCAACTGCACCTGTGTACACATTTGCGTTTACTATCCATGACACAGAAACAAACCCTGTTGAATCGAGGAAAACTTCTAGACAAAATCGGTTTCGCTCAATGTATTATTCTGTACAATTTTGTTAATACTTTGGTACGTACATAATCGATTTCGGAGCTTACTCCTCGTATCAATTTCAACACATGGTTGCGCGCGAATGACGATAACCCGATATAGATAGTGACGTGAACCTTAAACATTCCTCACAATATTTATTCAAACTGTCGTCGTTGGTATTGTGTACGACATTTTGGCCTATATGGATTTTGACATTTCGTTGACATATTATTATTACGAGTATTTACGTATTACGTTTTATTTATAGCATACGTAAGCGTTTGCGATTGAGTGATTTTTTTTAACCCCTTTTTCGATATTTATATTTGCGTGTATGTCTATAATACACGTATTACTTGCGCATAATATTTTATTTGTCGACGTTTGTATACGGTTCTTGCGCGCGAACATACGCCTAACATGCACGTAAGCTGCAAAAATGTAAAATTACGTTTTCTGCGGTTGCCAGGTGTACTCGTAGCGGTTTTTTCTGTTGGAGACAGTAACGTTTTTATTTATCTCGCAATAATATAATTCCGAATAAATATGCATTCGACCGTTGTATAATATTACATGTATACCGTATACGGTCGTCTTAAATGTATGTATGTGTGGCACATAGAGGGACAGTGTCCGGACACGAGCCTGTTTTTATTTAAGTATAATCTACCCCATGATACACACATTAGATTTTGAGTCGATTATGATCTCAAAACGCGCGCGCGCGTACATACTAAATATATATTTATTGAAATATACGGCTTGTTTTCGAGTACTTTTCTTTTATTATTTTTATTATTTTAATTTCTTTTATTGTTATTATTATTATTATTATTATTATTATTATTATTATTATTATTATTATTATTATTATTATTACTATTATTATTATTTCATATGTCCACTCATACGATATTGTTATTTTTAAATTGTAATACTGTTATCCTATCTCCACGGTCGTACTTCAAAAGACCGTTTTACCTTTTCAAACTGCAGTTGCCGTCATCGTCAAACATATACCTTTACGGGTTATTCCACTAGGATTTACTTTGTAACTGTTTATATATATTTAAAGTGGTGGAAGTTGTGAAAATTCCACTGCCATTTTAAATTACTCACCCATAAATACTCGTGGGACACCGTTTGAAGGTATATATATATAAACGTATAATTGTGCTACAGTCAACAATATATAACTGTAATACACTTATACATATACATAGACATATACACACGCTACACACGTGCCACGGGTAAGTTAGATTAGTGTTTACTGAGCAGTCGGAATTTATTTTGTAACAAAAAAGGTTTAGAAGTTTTCGTTTTAGATTTTAAAAAGTTCACTACTAAAATCTAGCAAATAGTGTTAAATTATGCTATTTTGTAAAATGTTACCATTGTATATTTTTTGGCAACTCGGATATTTCTATTTGAGAAAACCGCTTTTACATAAAATACTGATCACCCGGTATAGACGGTACGAATGGTATATCTGTTACGGTACAAGTCGATAATGGTCATTGTATACAATGACCAGCACTGAAAGTGCCAAGTGAACAAAATACATATAATATTGTCTTATATAATTTTAATTAACAAAAAAGGGAAATATTTTATTTATATTATTTATTATTTATTTTTTCAAGTGTTATCATTATGTCATTTAGAGTTGCTTAAAATTCCAAAAGCTTTACATATGCATCTCCTTGTTTCACATTTTTGACTACAAGTGCAGCGGTCATAGCCGTAATTATTGATTATCTACTAATGACACTACTGATGAAAGTTATTGTTACCCGTAGGAAGCAGTGCCTAAAAGAAATTATAAAATATAACACTCTAACATACCTCTAATATTCACATTGTCCACATCAATTTTAGCATTGTTTACAATGACTAGGCATTGTATTATATTGACTAGTCTATATGGGAATTAAATTTGTATTGTTTACTTTGCCCAAATATCGAAGACATTGTATTACAATGACTGATTTGTCCACCTGGACCGTAACATATCTACAATGAAGGAATTATTCATTATTGCTGTGCTGTGTTCTGTATAGGCCGTTTAGTCCGTGCCCAACTTGTGATCTTATTGGCCAATTTTATTTTGTAGCCAAACTTGGCTAATATTACATCACCACACTATACGCTATTATTAAAATACCAAACTATTTCACCGTATGTTTGAATGTGATTGCTGATGACCGCAATTCGTTAAAAAGCGATAGGTACTCAAAATAAATTAACAACTATAATTAAAAATTGTTTTTATTTAAGGTATATTTATCATGAAAGGTATACAAACTAAGCACGGAACACGATAATAGTGGAATAGCTTAGTACCTTAACATATGTTGTGACCTTTTAGTCGTTTTGTAGCGTAATTTCAGTCCGAATTGTGGTAATATGCACAGACGGCGTGTACCTGCAGTGTTTACGCGCGTTCTGAGAAAGAAAGATAAAAAAAGAAAAAAAAATCGTAATTCGTCCTCGGGTTTTGCTTTTTCAACGACGTTCGCATGCGGTTTGTGGCGGTAATGCTGCTATGAGATCATAAATAAAAAGCGTTGGCGTGGAACCGTCGTATATATTATGAACGATTTTGAAGAAAAAAACCGGTTCACGGTCCACAAAATAAAAGCGAGCGAGATGGGTAAATATCGGCGGCAGCGTTGAACAACGAAGATAATAAGAGACTGCTCGTCCGGTCGTCGTCGTTTTTGAATACAATGCCCGCGTTTAACTTAGCTCCGCCTCACCCCCCAGTTCTGCCCACACGGCTTTCGTACTCCGGTCCTTTTGTTAGTATACTCTAGCGCGTGCAAAATACCGCGTAGAAAACATAGATTTCAGTGAAATCGATTTCAAAATTTTAAAAAATGTTTTTAAAAAATATATTCAACAGCATCTTCTGAGTCTTGCATTGACGATTCGCTCGTGATATGGGGAGGGGGATACTTAGAGAATGATTGCATCTAATGCCTTGAATACTCTTGGTTGAATATTTGTATGGTCTCTTTAACTGTCGTATTTCACGAGTGAACGTTTTCAAATATACACACACACACACACACACACACACACATATGTATATATGTATATATATATACGTGTATCGAATGAAAATTTAATTTTATAACTTAAAATAGTTATAAAACAGTTTTTATCTCATAAATATAATAAAATAAATACTTAATACGTCAACTACAATTTCGTGGCTGGCCCCAAAAAATGCACTATTTCTTACTTAATACGATTTCTTCTTCTTCTTCTTCTACTTCGCCTTCCTCCCAACTATTTGGGGTCGGCCACCCTTGTCCTACACCTCCACTTTACTCGGTCAATCACATCTCCTCTGCACACACCGACAGCCCTCATGTCATTCTCCAAAGTCTCCAACCATCTCTTTTTTGGTCTTCCTCTTCCTCTTTTCCCTTCAACGTCCATCTTCATAACCACTCTTACTGCATTCGTTTCCTCTCGCCTCATCACATGCCCAAACCATCTCAGCCTATTTTCTCTCATCTTGTCCACAATTGGCGCTACACCAACACTACCTCTCACGTATTCATTCCTTATTCTATCTTCTCTTGTCACTCCACTCAACCATCTAAGCATTCTCATTTCCGCGACACTCATACTTTGTTCTATTCTCCTGTTAACCGCCCAACACTCTGAACCATACAGCATAGTTGGTCTCACTACACTTTTATAAAATTTACCTTTCAGTAATCGTATTTACTTAATACGATTTATGTAAAATAAAACCATATATGTAAAAAAATTACTTTGCTTTTTTGATGTCGAACCCTATATTATAATATTTTTATGATAAAATAGCCAACTGATGAATGCTCTTAAAATACAATTATTAAACACGAGACCCTTAAATATTTTTATACAAATTGATTTTATTGGCAGAATTGAATTTCGTTATAAACATATGAATGTATGATTATGTATAGGTGTCTTATAATTGAGTGTGTTAATTCATGTTGATGTTTTATCATATTCAATTATTTACATCAAATCGCCTTTCTGCCATTGATGTATAATAATGTAATGTTTATTATTCATTCAGCATTTTCAATAACGCATATACTCAAAGAACTATTATTATTCTTTGGTCGTTCCAAACCCTCACAGAGAGAATTTTACTCGTACGATAAACGTTAACTCCGAATAAAATTATAATACATTTTAATTACCGCGAGTAATGTTTATAATTATTACTATCCGTTCGATATAACCGCCGCACCATCAGGTGTTTTGAACATTTAGCCTTTCCACAACAAATTTATTCTTGACGATTTCACCGAATACCGTCGTCATTTTATATTACATGGTTTTATCGACGTGCCGTATACGATTTTTGTTTTATAACATACGCTATATACTTATCATAAAGTGCATGTGCATATGTACTCATATATAAATTATATATAAATACGATACGGGCAATAATCATGTTCTCACATACTATTATGCATGTTGTTTAGAATTATAACTTCGTAATAACAATGAACATCGTTTCATCAGTGTATTGTTATATGTTCCCTATTAATAATACCACCGATTCTGATACACTATAAATAGTCGTTCCGCTTTCAAATAAAAACAAAACTATTTGTAAAGCTGTTCTTAATTACACGGTTTGAAAAATAAATTAAATTAATTTTTTACTTTGAAAACTAAAAAAGTGACTAATTTGAAAAATTCTAACCTTTCACAATATTTTATTTTAAATTCTGAACTTTTTTCAATGTATCATATATAGTATATTTTAATTACTACCCTTTCATCGTTTTTTTATTATCTGACTATCGTGCTACGGTCGATTTATAATAAAATACACTAAAATAGAACATTCAGAACACGGCAGCAGTGGTGATGGCTGGTTGTGTTGAGTTTTTGTTAGTTACAAAATATTATTAGTGAACTATTATGCATTGTGCTAGGTTTTATGAAAACATGACAGGTGCACTTTGTCGCTTTCAATGAAACTTCAAATGATGGATTGGATTCAAAAATATAATAAAATATATTATAAAATATTAGATTCAACGGTGTGTAATTAAATTAAGGATTTCGTTCGATACTCTCTATTCATAAACAACCGCTTTCCAAGACTTATTACTAATAGTCATTTTACGTGTTTGAATTTTTATTATTGTTATCATCATCATATTAATCATTCAAACTACGTTTGATACATTTATACTGTATAATTTGTAACAGAAGGTGAAATATTCGAAATCATCGTTATTCAAAGTAATAAGCTTAACAATTTGTTTTCCTTTGCTTATATTTGGACTAGTATTTATTATAATATATTGTACTATGGTTTTCAATATGTAACATTTATACTTGGTTCTGTTTATTAGTACTACTAATATTACTACTAATATTATTAATATTATTATACTATTAGTACTACTTTATTATTACTGTGACCACTATATATACTTATAAATCGTGTTTGGTTCATATAATTATTTATTATATATATATATATATATATATATATATATATATATATATTTATATATGGTGTTTACCTAAATAAAACAACCTCTGTTAAAAGTCCATCAGTAAATAATAAAATTATTTTTTTTATTTTTCCGCAGATTCGTTTGTAAACAGCCAAGAATGGACGTTGTCTCGAGCCGTGCCGGACCTGCGTCTGGGCATCGTCGGTTCGTTGTCATCCGGCAAATCGGCGCTGGTGCACCGGTACCTGACTGGTTCGTACATGCAGGAAGAAAGTCCAGAAGGCGGTCGGTTCAAGAAAGAGATATCCGTGGACGGCCACAGCCACTTGCTGTTGATCAGAGATGAGGGTGGTTCACCAGAACTACAGGTGATTTCATATTAATAGACTGAAGAATGTTATATTATTTTATACTTATCATAATTATAAACACATTTAGAGACATTGCACTTGATTTCTTATGTTCTTCCGTAGTTATACGCCACAACCCCCACGCATATCATTACCACGTAATGAAGCATATCCATGAGGTAATCAACCCCATAGTGGGCAGGTGTATATTACGGGACTTGGGACTTGGGACTGTGCCCCCTATATGATGATCTATAGCCCCATGCAGCATTTTAACCCATTTAAATGTTAAACCTACCTTCAATTAAATTTTGTATAAACATTATTTTTTATTTCTACCCTTCTCCGGTGTATATTTTCGATCTCGTTATGCCTGTATGTTTATTAAGACGATTGACGAATTGTGTCATTATTTTTTAATTGCAGTGGTTTTTTTACGTTATCATATTAGTTTTATTTTATTTATTAAACATTCATAATAGAAGTACTAGTAACAAATCTATTTTAGTATATTATTTAATATTTCTGTGTTTAAAATCTAAAAACTGAACCAAGAAAATCTTGTATTGGTCCCTTAGATCCGATATTTCTGTGTGTGTATATAGCTTACTACCCGCAGCAAATGTTTGCTCTATTCACACCTGGCTTCAAATCTGGTCCAATCAAAAAATGACCCCCAATCAGTGTTCTCTATCGATTTCTGGAAAATTACCTCCTCCAGAACGTCCTCGAGGCCCGAGACGACTACGTATGCAACTATTGGGTTCTTTATGCGTCCGGATATTGTCACTTACATCATATTATATATATATATATATATTTACTGTAGTTACTTGGGGTTGGATTGACGTAATTCCGTGTCCTGAAATGCATTTACATATAAACAGTTCGAAAACGTTATGGTAACTAGGTGAACGGAAGTTGTTATTACGTTAAGTCGAGAGGAAATCCGGCTGCTGCTCTTGAATTCGATGTAATCACGCACGATTCAAACCACAAAGACGAAAACCGTAAATTCGCGTACGATTGTGTACCGACATGTATGTAATGTAATTTAAATTATTAAACTCATCGATCAAAAAAAAATGTTCAGTGATATAAAAAAAATACTACGGTCAAACATTGATTATAAATTCGAAATAAATAATTTTTGGTACCTTGCAGATGCGATACATTATAGGTAATCCCCGAAGCAAAGTGACAAACAGTTCCGGGACCGTCGTCGGTTCAAACACGGAAAAAAATAAATAAATAAATTATAGGTAATAATGCACTGTCGGGTTAATTTAAATCTCATAA
>JASXSY010003344.1:0-26478 GCA_034509805.1 Sipha maydis
GATTATGAAATTTGTACATAATGTTCAGTAGAACATTTAGAATCGATTTGAATAACCCTCATTTCAATATTGCATTTTTACAACCCTTGAGGGCCAGTGAAATTGTAAACAAACAACAACAATATATAATATACTCAAATAGTACGAGTTTTCTCGATATGCTGGATCCTGGACTCTTGTGCATTTGGGCGATGATTATGAAATTTGTACATAATGTTCAGTAGAACATTTAGAATCGATTTGAATAACCCTCATTTCAATTTTGCATTTTTACAACCCTTGAGGGCCAGTGAAATTGTAAACAAACAACAACAATATATAATATACTCAAATAGTACGAGTTTTCTCGATATGCTGGATCTTGGACACCTGGGCTTTAAGGCGATCATTATGAAATTTGTACAAAATATTCAGTAGAACATTTGGAATCGATTTCAATAACCCTCATTTTAATTTTGCATTTAATCAACCCTTAAGGGCCAGTGAAATAGTTAACAAACAACATTACAATATATAATATACTCAAATAGTTCAATTTTTCTCGATATGCTGGATCCTGGACACTTGGGAATTTAGGTGATGTTTATGAAATTTGTACAAAATATTCAGTAGAACATTTGGAATCGATTTGAATAACCCTCATATTAATTGTGCATTTAATCAACCCCTGAGGGTCAGTGAAATTGTAAACAAACAACAACAATATATAATATACTCAAATAGTTCAATTTTTCTCGATAAGCTGGATCCTGGACACTTGGGAATTTAGGTGATGTTTATGAAATTTGTACAAAATGTTCAGTAGAACATTTGGAATCGATTTGAATAACCCTCATATTAATTATGCATTTAATCAACCCCTGAGGGCCAGTGAAATTGTAAACAAACAACAACAATATATAATATACTCAAATAGTACGAGTTTTCTTGATATGCTGGATCTTGGACACCTGGGCTTTAAGGCGATCATTATAAAATTTGTACAAAATATTCAGTAGAACATTTGGAATAGATTTGGATAACCCTCATTTCAATTATGCATTTTTAAAACCCTTGAGGGCCAGTGAAATTGTAAACAAACAACAACAATATATAATATACTCAAATAGTTCAATTTTTCTCGATAAGCTGGATCCTGGACATTTGGGAATTTAGGTGATGTTTATGAAATTTGTACAAAATGTTCAGTAGAAAATTTGGAATAGATTTGGATAACCCTCATTTCAATTATGCATTTTTAAAACCCTTGAGGGCCAGTGAAATAGTAAACAAACAACAACAATTAATAATATACACAAATAGTTCAATTTTTCTCGATATGCTGGATCCTGGACACTTGTGCATTTGGGCGATGATTATGAAATTTGTACATAATGTTCAGTAGAACATTTGGAATCGATTTGAATAACCTTCATTTCAATTATGCATTTAATCAACCCTTGAGGGCCAGTGAAATAGTAAACAAACAATAACAATATATAATATATAATATACTAAAATAGTTCAATTTTTCTCGATATGCTGGATCCTGGACACTTGGGAATCTGGGCGATGTTTATGAAATTTGTACAAAATGTTCAGTGGAACATTTGGAATCGATTTGAATAACCCTCATATTAATTATGCATTTAATCAACCCCTGAGGGCCAGTGAAATTGTAAACAAACAACAACAATATATAATATTCTCAAATAGTACGAGTTTTCTCGATATGCTGGATCTTGGACACCTGGGCTTTAAGGCGATCATTATAAAATTTGTACAAAATATTCAGTAGAACATTTGGAATCGATTTGAATTACCCTCATATTAATTATGCATTTAATCAACCCCTGAGGGCCAGTGAAATTGTAAACAAACAACAACAATATATAATATACTCAAATAGTTCAATTTTTCTCGATATGCTGAATCCTGGACACTTGTGCATTTGGGCGATGATTATGAAATTTGTACATAATGTTCAGTAGAACATTTGGAATCGATTTGAATAACCTTCATTTCAATTATGCATTTAATCAACCCTTGAGGGCCAGTGAAATAGTAAACAAACAATAACAATATATAATATACTAAAATAGTTCAATTTTTCTCGATATGCTGGATCCTGGACACTTGGGAATCTGGGCGATGTTTATGAAATTTGTACAAAATGTTCAGTAGAATATTTGGAATCGATATGAATAACCCTCATATTAATTATGCATTTAATCAACCCCTGAGGGCCAGTGAAATTGTAAACAAACAACAACAGTATAAAATATACTCAAATAGTTCAATTTTTCTCGATATGCTGGATCCTGGACACTTGTGCATTTGGGCGATGATTATGAAATTTGTACATAATGTTCAGTAGAACATTTGGAATCGATTTGAATAACCTTCATTTCAATTATGCATTTAATCAACCCTTGAGGGCCAGTGAAATAGTAAACAAACAATAACAATATATAATATACTAAAATAGTTCAATTATTCTCGATATGCTGGATCCTGGACACTTGGGAATTTAAGTGATGTTTATGAAATTTGTACAAAATGTTCAGTAGAAAATTTGGAATAGATTTGGATAACCCTCATTTCAATTATGCATTTTTAAAACCCTTGAGGGCCAGTGATATAGTAAACAAACAACAACAATTAATAATATACACAAATAGTTCAATTTTTCTCGATATGCTGGATCCTGGACACTTGTGCATTTGGGCGATGATTATGAATTTTGTACATAATGTTCAGTAGAACATTTGGAATCGATTTGAATAACCTTCATTTCAATTATGCATTTAATCAACCCTTGAGGGCCAGTGAAATAGTAAACAAACAATAACAATATATAATATACTAAAATAGTTCAATTTTTCTCGATATGCTGGATCCTGGACACTTGGGAATCTGGGCGATGTTTATGAAATTTGTACAAAATGTTCAGTAGAACATTTGGAATCGATTTGAATAACCCTCATATTAATTATGCATTTAATCAACCCCTGAGGGCCAGTGAAATTGTAAACAAACAACAACAATATATAATATACTCAAATAGTTCAATTTTTCTCGATATGCTGGATCCTGGACACTTGTGCATTTGGGCGATGATTATGAAATTTGTACATAATGTTCAGTAGAACATTTGGAATCGATTTGAATAATCTTCATTTCAATTATGCATTTAATCAACCCTTGAGGGCCAGTGAAATAGTAAACAAACAATAACAATATATAATATACTAAAATAGTTCAATTATTCTCGATATGCTGGATCCTGGACACTTGGGAATCTGGGCGATGTTTATGAAATTTGTACAAAATGTTCAGTGGAACATTTGGAATCGATTTGAATAACCCTCATATTAATTATGCATTTAATCAACCCCTGAGGGCCAGTGAAATTGTAAACAAACAACAACAATATATAATATACTCAAATAGTACGAGTTTTCTCGATATGCTGGATCTTGGACACCTGGGCTTTAAGGCGATCATTATAAAATTTGTACAAAATATTCAGTAGAACATTTGGAATAGATTTGGATAACCCTCATTTCAATTATGCATTTTTAAAACCCTTGAGGGCCAGTGAAATAGTAAACAAACAACAACAATTAATTATATACACAAATAGTTCAATTTTTCTCGATATGCTGGATCCTGGACACTTGTGCATTTGGGCGATGATTATGAAATTTGTACATAATGTTCAGTAGAACATTTAGAATCGATTTGAATAACCCTCAATTCAATTTTGCATTTTTACAACCCTTGAGGGCCAGTGAAATTGTAAACAAACAACAACAATATATAATATACTCAAATAGTACGAGTTTTCTCGATATGCTGGATCTTGGACACCTGGGCTTTAAGGCGATCATTATGAAATTTGTACAAAATATTCAGTAGAACATTTGGAATCGATTTCAATAACCCTCATTTTAATTTTGCATTTAATCAACCCTTGAGGGCCAGTGAAATAGTTAACAAACAACATTACAATATATAATATACTCAAATAGTTCAATTTTTCTCGATATGCTGGATCCTGGACACTTGGGAATTTAGGTGATGTTTATGAAATTTGTACAAAATGTTCAGTGGAACATTTGGAATCGATTTGAATAACCCTCATATTAATTATGCATTTAATCAACCCCTGAGGGCCAGTGAAATTGTAAACAAACAACAACAATATATAATATTCTCAAATAGTACGAGTTTTCTAGATATGCTGGATCTTGGACACCTGGGCTTTAAGGCGATCATTATAAAATTTGTACAAAATGTTCAGTAGAACATTTGGAATCGATTTGAATAACCTTCATTTCAATTATGCATTTAATCAACCCTTGAGGGCCAGTGAAATAGTAAACAAACAATAACAATATATAATATACTAAAATAGTTCAATTTTTCTCGATATGCTGGATCCTGGACACTTGGGAATCTGGGCGATGTTTATGAAATTTGTACAAAATGTTCAGTAGAATATTTGGAATCGATTTGAATAACCCTCATATTAATTATGCATTTAATCAACCCCTGAGGGCCAGTGAAATTGTAAACAGACAACAATAATATATAATATACTCAAATAGTTCAATTTTTCTCGATATGCTGGATCCTGGACACTTGGGAATTTAGGTGATGTTTATGAAATTTGTACAAAATGTTCAGTAGAAAATTTTGAATAGATTTGGATAACCCTCATTTCAATTATGCATTTTTAAAACCCTTGAGGGCCAGTGAAATTGTAAACAAACAACAACAATATATAATATACTCAAATAGTTCAATTTTTCTCGATAAGCTGGATCCTGGACACTTGTGCATTTGGGCGATGATTATGAAATTTGTACATAATGTTCAGTAGAACATTTGGAATCGATTTGAATAACCTTCATTTCAATTATGCATTTAATCAACCCTTGAGGGCCAGTGAAATAGTAAACAAACAATAACAATATATAATATACTAAAATAGTTCAATTTTTCTCGATATGCTGGATCCTGGACACTTGGGAATCTGGGCGATGTTTATGAAATTTGTACAAAATGTTCAGTGGAAAATTTTGAATAGATTTGGATAACCCTCATTTCAATTATGCATTTTTAAAACCCTTGAGGGCCAGTGAAATTGTAAACAAACAACAACAATATATAATATACTCAAATAGTACGAGTTTTCTCGATATGCTGGATCCTGGACACTTGGGAATCTGGGCGATGTTTATGAAATTTGTACAAAATGTTCAGTAGAATATTTGGAATCGATTTGAATAACCCTCATATTAATTATGCATTTAATCAACCCCTGAGGGCCAGTGAAATTGTAAACAAACAACAACAGTATCAAATATACTCAAATAGTTCAATTTTTCTCGATATGCTGGATCCTGGACACTTGTGCATTTGGGCGATGATTATGAAATTTGTACATAATGTTCAGTAGAACATTTGGAATCGATTTGAATAACCTTCATTTCAATTATGCATTTAATCAACCCTTGAGGGCCAGTGAAATAGTAAACAAACAATAACAATATATAATATACTAAAATAGTTCAATTATTCTCGATATGCTGGATCCTGGACACTTGGGAATCTGGGCGATGTTTATGAAATTTGTACAAAATGTTCAGTGGAACATTTGGAATCGATTTGAATAACCCTCATATTAATTATGCATTTAATCAACCCCTGAGGGCCAGTGAAATTGTAAACAAACAACAACAATATATAATATACTCAAATAGTACGAGTTTTCTCGATATGCTGGATCTTGGACACCTGGGCTTTAAGGCGATCATTATAAAATTTGTACAAAATATTCAGTAGAACATTTGGAATAGATTTGGATAACCCTCATTTCAATTATGCATTTTTAAAACCCTTGAGGGCCAGTGAAATAGTAAAAAAACAACAACAATTAATAATATACACAAATAGTTCAATTTTTCTCGATATGCTGGATCCTGGACACTTGGGAATCTGGGCGATGATTATGAAATTTGTACATAATGTTCAGTAGAACATTTAGAATCGATTTGAATAACCCTCAATTCAATTTTGCATTTTTACAACCCTTGAGGGCCAGTGAAATTGTAAACAAACAACAACAATATATAATATACTCAAATAGTACGAGTTTTCTCGATATGCTGGATCTTGGACACCTGGGCTTTAAGGCGATCATTATGAAATTTGTACAAAATATTCAGTAGAACATTTGGAATCGATTTCAATAACCCTCATTTTAATTTTGCATTTAATCAACCCTTGAGGGCCAGTGAAATAGTTAACAAACAACATTACAATATATAATATACTCAAATAGTTCAATTTTTCTCGATATGCTGGATCCTGGACACTTGGGAATTTAGGTGATGTTTATGAAATTTGTACAAAATTTTCAGTAGAATATTTGGAATCGATTTGAATAACCCTCATATTAATTATGCATTTAATCAACCCCTGAGGGCCAGTGAAATTGTAAACAAACAACAACAGTATAAAATATACTCAAATAGTTCAATTTTTCTCGATAAGCTGGATCCTGGACACTTGGGAATTTAGGTGATGTTTATGAAATTTGTACAAAATGTTCAGTAGAAAATTTTGAATAGATTTGGATAACCCTCATTTCAATTATGCATTTTTAAAACCCTTGAGGGCCAGTGAAATTGTAAACAAACAACAACAATATATAATATACTCAAATAGTTCAATTTTTCTCGATAAGCTGGATCCTGGACACTTGGGAATTTAAGTGATGTTTATGAAATTTGTACAAAATGTTCAGTAGAAAATTTGGAATAGATTTGGATAACCCTCATTTCAATTATGCATTTTTAAAACCCTTGAGGGCCAGTGAAATAGTAAACAAACAACAATAATTAATAATATACACAAATAGTTCAATTTTTCTCGATATGCTGGATCCTGGACACTTGTGCATTTGGGCGATGATTATGAAATTTGTACATAATGTTCAGTAGAACATTTAGAATCGATTTAAATAACCCTCAATTCAATTTTGCATTTTTACAACCCTTGAGGGCCAGTGAAATTGTAAACAAACAACAACAATATATAATATACTCAAATAGTACGAGTTTTCTCGATATGCTGGATCTTGGACACCTGGGCTTTAAGGCGATCATTATGAAATTTGTACAAAATATTCAGTAGAACATTTGGAATCGATTTCAATAACCCTCATTTTAATTTTGCATTTAATCAACCCTTGAGGGCCAGTGAAATAGTTAACAAACAACATTACAATATATTATATACTCAAATAGTTCAATTTTTCTCGATATGCTGGATCCTGGACACTTGGGAATTTAGGTGATGTTTATGAAATTTGTATAAAATGTTCAGTGGAACATTTGGAATCGATTTGAATAACCCTCATATTAATTATGCATTTAATCAACCCCTGAGGGCCAGTGAAATTGTAAACAAACAACAACAATATATAATATACTCAAATAGTACGAGTTTTCTCGATATGCTGGATCTTGGACACCTGGGCTTTAAGGCGATCATTATAAAATTTGTACAAAATATTCAGTAGAACATTTGGAATAGATTTGGATAACCCTCATTTCAATTATGCATTTTTAAAACCCTTGAGGGCCAGTGAAATAGTAAAAAAACAACAACAATTAATAATATACACAAATAGTTCAATTTTTCTCGATATGCTGGATCCTGGACACTTGGGAATCTGGGCGATGATTATGAAATTTGTACATAATGTTCAGTAGAACATTTAGAATCGATTTGAATAACCCTCAATTCAATTTTGCATTTTTACAACCCTTGAGGGCCAGTGAAATTGTAAACAAACAACAACAATATATAATATACTCAAATAGTACGAGTTTTCTCGATATGCTGGATCTTGGACACCTGGGCTTTAAGGCGATCATTATGAAATTTGTACAAAATATTCAGTAGAACATTTGGAATCGATTTCAATAACCCTCATTTTAATTTTGCATTTAATCAACCCTTGAGGGCCAGTGAAATAGTTAACAAACAACATTACAATATATAATATACTCAAATAGTTCAATTTTTCTCGATATGCTGGATCCTGGACACTTGGGAATTTAGGTGATGTTTATGAAATTTGTACAAAATATTCAGTAGAATATTTGGAATCGATTTGAATAACCCTCATATTAATTATGCATTTAATCAACCCCTGAGGGCCAGTGAAATTGTAAACAAACAACAACAGTATAAAATATACTCAAATAGTTCAATTTTTCTCGATAAGCTGGATCCTGGACACTTGGGAATTTAGGTGATGTTTATGAAATTTGTACAAAATGTTCAGTAGAAAATTTTGAATAGATTTGGATAACCCTCATTTCAATTATGCATTTTTAAAACCCTTGAGGGCCAGTGAAATTGTAAACAAACAACAACAATATATAATATACTCAAATAGTTCAATTTTTCTCGATAAGCTGGATCCTGGACACTTGGGAATTTAAGTGATGTTTATGAAATTTGTACAAAATGTTCAGTAGAAAATTTGGAATAGATTTGGATAACCCTCATTTCAATTATGCATTTTTAAAACCCTTGAGGGCCAGTGAAATAGTAAACAAACAACAATAATTAATAATATACACAAATAGTTCAATTTTTCTCGATATGCTGGATCCTGGACACTTGTGCATTTGGGCGATGATTATGAAATTTGTACATAATGTTCAGTAGAACATTTAGAATCGATTTAAATAACCCTCAATTCAATTTTGCATTTTTACAACCCTTGAGGGCCAGTGAAATTGTAAACAAACAACAACAATATATAATATACTCAAATAGTACGAGTTTTCTCGATATGCTGGATCTTGGACACCTGGGCTTTAAGGCGATCATTATGAAATTTGTACAAAATATTCAGTAGAACATTTGGAATCGATTTCAATAACCCTCATTTTAATTTTGCATTTAATCAACCCTTGAGGGCCAGTGAAATAGTTAACAAACAACATTACAATATATTATATACTCAAATAGTTCAATTTTTCTCGATATGCTGGATCCTGGACACTTGGGAATTTAGGTGATGTTTATGAAATTTGTATAAAATGTTCAGTGGAACATTTGGAATCGATTTGAATAACCCTCATATTAATTATGCATTTAATCAACCCCTGAGGGCCAGTGAAATTGTAAACAAACAACAACAATATATAATATACTCAAATAGTACGAGTTTTCTCGATATGCTGGATCTTGGACACCTGGGCTTTAAGGCGATCATTATAAAATTTGTACAAAATATTCAGTAGAACATTTGGAATAGATTTGGATAACCCTCATTTCAATTATGCATTTTTAAAACCCTTGAGGGCCAGTGAAATAGTAAACAAACAACAACAATTAATAATATACACAAATAGTTCAATTTTTCTCGATATGCTGGATCCTGGACACTTGTGCATTTGGGCGATGATTATGAAATTTGTACATAATGTTCAGTAGAACATTTAGAATCTATTTGAATAACCCTCATTTTAATTTTGCATTTAATCAACCCTTAAGGGCCAGTGAAATAGTTAACAAACAACATTACAATATATAATATACTCAAATAGTTCAATTTTTCTCGATAAGCTGGATCCTGGACTCTTGTGCATTTGGGCGATGATTATGAAATTTGTACATAATGTTCAGTAGAACATTTAGAATCGATTTGAATAACCCTCATTTCAATTTTGCATTTTTACAACCCTTGAGGGCCAGTGAAATTGTAAACAAACAACAACAATATATAATATACTCAAATAGTACGAGTTTTCTCGATATGCTGGATCCTGGACACTTGGGAATCTGGGCGATGTTTATGAAATTTGTACAAAATGTTCAGTAGAATATTTGGAATCGATTTGAATAACCCTCATATTAATTATGCATTTAATCAACCCCTGAGGGCCAGTGAAATTGTAAACAAACAACAACAGTATCAAATATACTCAAATAGTTCAATTTTTCTCGATATGCTGGATCCTGGACACTTGTGCATTTGGGCGATGATTATGAAATTTGTACATAATGTTCAGTAGAACATTTGGAATCGATTTGAATAACCTTCATTTCAATTATGCATTTAATCAACCCTTGAGGGCCAGTGAAATAGTAAACAAACAATAACAATATATAATATACTAAAATAGTTCAATTATTCTCGATATGCTGGATCCTGGACACTTGGGAATCTGGGCGATGTTTATGAAATTTGTACAAAATGTTCAGTGGAACATTTGGAATCGATTTGAATAACCCTCATATTAATTATGCATTTAATCAACCCCTGAGGGCCAGTGAAATTGTAAACAAACAACAACAATATATAATATACTCAAATAGTACGAGTTTTCTCGATATGCTGGATCTTGGACACCTGGGCTTTAAGGCGATCATTATAAAATTTGTACAAAATATTCAGTAGAACATTTGGAATAGATTTGGATAACCCTCATTTCAATTATGCATTTTTAAAACCCTTGAGGGCCAGTGAAATAGTAAAAAAACAACAACAATTAATAATATACACAAATAGTTCAATTTTTCTCGATATGCTGGATCCTGGACACTTGGGAATCTGGGCGATGATTATGAAATTTGTACATAATGTTCAGTAGAACATTTAGAATCGATTTGAATAACCCTCAATTCAATTTTGCATTTTTACAACCCTTGAGGGCCAGTGAAATTGTAAACAAACAACAACAATATATAATATACTCAAATAGTACGAGTTTTCTCGATATGCTGGATCTTGGACACCTGGGCTTTAAGGCGATCATTATGAAATTTGTACAAAATATTCAGTAGAACATTTGGAATCGATTTCAATAACCCTCATTTTAATTTTGCATTTAATCAACCCTTGAGGGCCAGTGAAATAGTTAACAAACAACATTACAATATATAATATACTCAAATAGTTCAATTTTTCTCGATATGCTGGATCCTGGACACTTGGGAATTTAGGTGATGTTTATGAAATTTGTACAAAATATTCAGTAGAATATTTGGAATCGATTTGAATAACCCTCATATTAATTATGCATTTAATCAACCCCTGAGGGCCAGTGAAATTGTAAACAAACAACAACAGTATAAAATATACTCAAATAGTTCAATTTTTCTCGATAAGCTGGATCCTGGACACTTGGGAATTTAGGTGATGTTTATGAAATTTGTACAAAATGTTCAGTAGAAAATTTTGAATAGATTTGGATAACCCTCATTTCAATTATGCATTTTTAAAACCCTTGAGGGCCAGTGAAATTGTAAACAAACAACAACAATATATAATATACTCAAATAGTTCAATTTTTCTCGATAAGCTGGATCCTGGACACTTGGGAATTTAAGTGATGTTTATGAAATTTGTACAAAATGTTCAGTAGAAAATTTGGAATAGATTTGGATAACCCTCATTTCAATTATGCATTTTTAAAACCCTTGAGGGCCAGTGAAATAGTAAACAAACAACAACAATTAATAATATACACAAATAGTTCAATTTTTCTCGATATGCTGGATCCTGGACACTTGTGCATTTGGGCGATGATTATGAAATTTGTACATAATGTTCAGTAGAACATTTGGAATCGATTTGAATAACCTTCATTTCAATTATGCATTTAATCAACCCTTGAGGGCCAGTGAAATAGTAAACAAACAATAACAATATATAATATATAATATACTAAAATAGTTCAATTTTTCTCGATATGCTGGATCCTGGACACTTGGGAATCTGGGCGATGTTTATGAAATTTGTACAAAATGTTCAGTGGAACATTTGGAATCGATTTGAATAACCCTCATATTAATTATGCATTTAATCAACCCCTGAGGGCCAGTGAAATTGTAAACAAACAACAACAAAATATAATATTCTCAAATAGTACGAGTTTTCTCGATATGCTGGATCTTGGACACCTGGGCTTTAAGGCGATCATTATAAAATTTGTACAAAATATTCAGTAGAACATTTGGAATCGATTTGAATAACCCTCATATTAATTATGCATTTAATCAACCCCTGAGGGCCAGTGAAATTGTAAACAAACAACAACAATATATAATATACTCAAATAGTTCAATTTTTCTCGATATGCTGAATCCTGGACACTTGTGCATTTGGGCGATGATTATGAAATTTGTACATAATGTTCAGTAGAACATTTGGAATCGATTTGAATAACCTTCATTTCAATTATGCATTTAATCAACCCTTGAGGGCCAGTGAAATAGTAAACAAACAATAACAATATATAATATACTAAAATAGTTCAATTTTTCTCGATATGCTGGATCCTGGACACTTGGGAATCTGGGCGATGTTTATGAAATTTGTACAAAATGTTCAGTAGAATATTTGGAATCGATTTGAATAACCCTCATATTAATTATGCATTTAATCAACCCCTGAGGGCCAGTGAAATTGTAAACAAACAACAACAGTATAAAATATACTCAAATAGTTCAATTTTTCTCGATATGCTGGATCCTGGACACTTGTGCATTTGGGCGATGATTATGAAATTTGTACATAATGTTCAGTAGAACATTTGGAATCGATTTGAATAACCTTCATTTCAATTATGCATTTAATCAACCCTTGAGGGCCAGTGAAATAGTAAACAAACAATAACAATATATAATATACTAAAATAGTTCAATTATTCTCGATATGCTGGATCCTGGACACTTGGGAATCTGGGCGATGTTTATGAAATTTGTACAAAATGTTCAGTGGAACATTTGGAATCGAGTTGAATAACCCTCATATTAATTATGCATTTAATCAACCCCTGAGGGCCAGTGAAATTGTAAACAAACAACAACAATATATAATATACTCAAATAGTACGAGTTTTCTCGATATGCTGGATCTTGGACACCTGGGCTTTAAGGCGATCATTATAAAATTTGTACAAAATATTCAGTAGAACATTTAGAATCGATTTGAATAACCCTCATTTTAATTTTGCATTTAATCAACCCTTAAGGGCCAGTGAAATAGTTAACAAACAACATTACAATATATAATATACTCAAATAGTTCAATTTTTCTCGATAAGCTGGATCCTGGACTCTTGTGCATTTGGGCGATGATTATGAAATTTGTACATAATGTTCAGTAGAACATTTAGAATCGATTTGAATAACCCTCATTTCAATTTTGCATTTTAACAACCCTTGAGGGCCAGTGAAATTGTAAACAAACAACAACAATATATAATATACTCAAATAGTACGAGTTTTCTCGATATGCTGGATCCTGGACTCTTGTGCATTTGGGCGATGATTATGAAATTTGTACATAATGTTCAGTAGAACATTTAGAATCGATTTGAATAACCCTCATTTCAATTTTGCATTTTTACAACCCTTGAGGGCCAGTGAAATTGTAAACAAACAACAACAATATATAATATACTCAAATAGTACGATTTTTCTCGATATGCTGGATCTTGGACACCTGGGCTTTAAGGCGATCATTATGAAATTTGTACAAAATATTCAGTAGAACATTTGGAATCGATTTCAATAACCCTCATTTTAATTTTGCATTTAATCAACCCTTAAGGGCCAGTGAAATAGTTAACAAACAACATTACAATATATAATATACTCAAATAGTTCAATTTTTCTCGATATGCTGGATCCTGGACACTTGGGAATTTAGGTGATGTTTATGAAATTTGTACAAAATATTCAGTAGAACATTTGGAATCGATTTGAATAACCCTCATATTAATTGTGCATTTAATCAACCCCTGAGGGTCAGTGAAATTGTAAACAAACAACAACAATATATAATATACTCAAATAGTTCAATTTTTCTCGATAAGCTGGATCCTGGACACTTGGGAATTTAGGTGATGTTTATGAAATTTGTACAAAATGTTCAGTAGAACATTTGGAATCGATTTGAATAACCCTCATATTAATTATGCATTTAATCAACCCCTGAGGGCCAGTGAAATTGTAAACAAACAACAACAATATATAATATACTCAAATAGTACGAGTTTACTTGATATGCTGGATCTTGGACACCTGGGCTTTAAGGCGATCATTATAAAATTTGTACAAAATATTCAGTAGAACATTTGGAATCGATTTGAATATCCCTCATATTAATTATACATTTAATCAACCCCTGAGGGCCAGTGAAATTGTAAACAAACAACAACAATATATAATATACTCAAATAGTTCAATTTTTCTCGATAAGCTGGATCCTGGACACTTGGGAATTTAGGTGATGTTTATGAAATTTGTACAAAATGTTCAGTAGAAAATTTTGAATAGATTTGGATAACCCTCATTTCAATTATGCATTTTTAAAACCCTTGAGGGCCAGTGAAATTGTAAACAAACAACAACAATATATAATATATTCAAATAGTTCAATTTTTCTCGATAAGCTGGATCCTGGACATTTGGAAATTTAGGTGATGTTTATGAAATTTGTACAAAATGTTCAGTAGAAAATTTGGAATAGATTTGGATAACCCTCATTTCAATTATGCATTTTTAAAACCCTTGAGGGCCAGTGAAATAGTAAACAAACAACAACAATTAATAATATACACAAATAGTTCAATTTTTCTCGATATGCTGGATCCTGGACACTTGGGAATTTAGGTGATGTTTATGAAATTTGTACAAAATATTCAGTAGAACATTTGGAATCGATTTGAATAACCCTCATATTAATTGTGCATTTAATCAACCCCTGAGGGTCAGTGAAATTGTAAACAAACAACAACAATATATAATATACTCAAATAGTTCAATTTTTCTCGATAAGCTGGATCCTGGACACTTGGGAATTTAGGTGATGTTTATGAAATTTGTACAAAATGTTCAGTAGAACATTTGGAATCGATTTGAATAACCCTCATATTAATTATGCATTTAATCAACCCCTGAGGGCCAGTGAAATTGTAAACAAACAACAACAATATATAATATACTCAAATAGTACGAGTTTTCTTGATATGCTGGATCTTGGACACCTGGGCTTTAAGGCGATCATTATAAAATTTGTACAAAATATTCAGTAGAACATTTGGAATCGATTTGAATAACCCTCATATTAATTATACATTTAATCAACCCCTGAGGGCCAGTGAAATTGTAAACAAACAACAACAATATATAATATACTCAAATAGTTCAATTTTTCTCGATAAGCTGGATCCTGGACACTTGGGAATTTAGGTGATGTTTATGAAATTTGTACAAAATGTTCAGTAGAAAATTTTGAATAGATTTGGATAACCCTCATTTCAATTATGCATTTTTAAAACCCTTGAGGGCCAGTGAAATTGTAAACAAGCAACAACAATATATAATATACTGAAATAGTTCAATTTTTCTCGATAAGCTGGATCCTGGACATTTGGGAATTTAGGTGATGTTTATGAAATTTGTACAAAATGTTCAGTAGAAAATTTGGAATAGATTTGGATAACCCTCATTTCAATTATGCATTTTTAAAACCCTTGAGGGCCAGTGAAATAGTAAACAAACAACAACAATTAATAATATACACAAATAGTTCAATTTTTCTCGATATGCTGGATCCTGGACACTTGTGCATTTGGGCGATGATTATGAAATTTGTACATAATGTTCAGTAGAACATTTGGAATCGATTTGAATAACCTTCATTTCAATTATGCATTTAATCAACCCTTGAGGGCCAGTGAAATAGTAAACAAACAATAACAATATATAATATATAATATACTAAAATAGTTCAATTTTTCTCGATATGCTGGATCCTGGACACTTGGGAATCTGGGCGATGTTTATGAAATTTGTACAAAATGTTCAGTGGAACATTTGGAATCGAGTTGAATAACCCTCATATTAATTATGCATTTAATCAACCCCTGAGGGCCAGTGAAATTGTAAACAAACAACAACAATATATAATATACTCAAATAGTACGAGTTTTCTCGATATGCTGGATCTTGGACACCTGGGCTTTAAGGCGATCATTATAAAATTTGTACAAAATATTCAGTAGAACATTTAGAATCGATTTGAATAACCCTCATTTTAATTTTGCATTTAATCAACCCTTAAGGGCCAGTGAAATAGTTAACAAACAACATTACAATATATAATATACTCAAATAGTTCAATTTTTCTCGATAAGCTGGATCCTGGACTCTTGTGCATTTGGGCGATGATTATGAAATTTGTACATAATGTTCAGTAGAACATTTAGAATCGATTTGAATAACCCTCATTTCAATTTTGCATTTTTACAACCCTTGAGGGCCAGTGAAATTGTAAACAAACAACAACAATATATAATATACTCAAATAGTACGAGTTTTCTCGATATGCTGGATCCTGGACTCTTGTGCATTTGGGCGATGATTATGAAATTTGTACATAATGTTCAGTAGAAAATTTAGAATCGATTTGAATAACCCTCATTTCAATTTTGCATTTTTACAACCCTTGAGGGCCAGTGAAATTGTAAACAAACAACAACAATATATAATATACTCAAATAGTACGAGTTTTCTCGATATGCTGGATCTTGGACACCTGGGCTTTAAGGCGATCATTATGAAATTTGTACAAAATATTCAGTAGAACATTTGGAATCGATTTCAATAACCCTCATTTTAATTTTGCATTTAATCAACCCTTAAGGGCCAGTGAAATAGTTAACAAACAACATTACAATATATAATATACTCAAATAGTTCAATTTTTCTCGATATGCTGGATCCTGGACACTTGGGAATTTAGGTGATGTTTATGAAATTTGTACAAAATATTCAGTAGAACATTTGGAATCGATTTGAATAACCCTCATATTAATTGTGCATTTAATCAACCCCTGAGGGTCAGTGAAATTGTAAACAAACAACAACAATATATAATATACTCAAATAGTTCAATTTTTCTCGATAAGCTGGATCCTGGACACTTGGGAATTTAGGTGATGTTTATGAAATTTGTACAAAATGTTCAGTAGAACATTTGGAATCGATTTGAATAACCCTCATATTAATTATGCATTTAATCAACCCCTGAGGGCCAGTGAAATTGTAAACAAACAACAACAATATATAATATACTCAAATAGTACGAGTTTACTTGATATGCTGGATCTTGGACACCTGGGCTTTAAGGCGATCATTATAAAATTTGTACAAAATATTCAGTAGAACATTTGGAATCGATTTGAATAACCCTCATATTAATTATACATTTAATCAACCCCTGAGGGCCAGTGAAATTGTAAACAAACAACAACAATATATAATATACTCAAATAGTTCAATTTTTCTCGATAAGCTGGATCCTGGACACTTGGGAATTTAGGTGATGTTTATGAAATTTGTACAAAATGTTCAGTAGAAAATTTTGAATAGATTTGGATAACCCTCATTTCAATTATGCATTTTTAAAACATTTGAGGGCCAGTGAAATTGTAAACAAACAACAACAATATATAATATACTCAAATAGTTCAATTTTTCTCGATAAGCTGGATCCTGGACATTTGGGAATTTAGGTGATGTTTATGAAATTTGTACAAAATGTTCAGTAGAAAATTTGGAATAGATTTGGATAACCCTCATTTCAATTATGCATTTTTAAAACCCTTGAGGGCCAGTGAAATAGTAAACAAACAACAACAATTAATAATATACACAAATAGTTCAATTTTTCTCGATATGCTGGATCCTGGACACTTGTGCATTTGGGCGATGATTATGAAATTTGTACATAATGTTCAGTAGAACATTTGGAATCGATTTGAATAACCTTCATTTCAATTATGCATTTAATCAACCCTTGAGGGCCAGTGAAATAGTAAACAAACAATAACAATATATAATATATAATATACTAAAATAGTTCAATTTTTCTCGATATGCTGGATCCTGGACACTTGGGAATCTGGGCGATGTTTATGAAATTTGTACAAAATGTTCAGTGGAACATTTGGAATCGATTTGAATAACCCTCATATTAATTATGCATTTAATCAACCCCTGAGGGCCAGTGAAATTGTAAACAAACAACAACAATATATAATATTCTCAAATAGTACGAGTTTTCTCGATATGCTGGATCTTGGACACCTGGGCTTTAAGGCGATCATTATAAAATTTGTACAAAATATTCAGTTGAACATTTGGAATCGATTTGAATAACCCTCATATTAATTATGCATTTAATCAACCCCTGAGGGCCAGTGAAATTGTAAACAAACAACAACAATATATAATATACTCAAATAGTTCAATTTTTCTCGATATGCTGAATCCTGGACACTTGTGCATTTGGGCGATGATTATGAAATTTGTACATAATGTTCAGTAGAACATTTGGAATCGATTTGAATAACCTTCATTTCAATTATGCATTTAATCAACCCTTGAGGGCCAGTGAAATAGTAAACAAACAATAACAATATATAATATACTAAAATAGTTCAATTTTTCTCGATATGCTGGATCCTGGACACTTGGGAATCTGGGCGATGTTTATGAAATTTGTACAAAATGTTCAGTAGAATATTTGGAATCGATTTGAATAACCCTCATATTAATTATGCATTTAATCAACCCCTGAGGGCCAGTGAAATTGTAAACAAACAACAACAGTATAAAATATACTCAAATAGTTCAATTTTTCTCGATATGCTGGATCCTGGACACTTGTGCATTTGGGCGATGATTATGAAATTTGTACATAATGTTCAGTAGAACATTTGGAATCGAGTTGAATAACCCTCATATTAATTATGCATTTAATCAACCCCTGAGGGCCAGTGAAATTGTAAACAAACAACAACAATATATAATATACTCAAATAGTACGAGTTTTCTCGATATGCTGGATCTTGGACACCTGGGCTTTAAGGCGATCATTATAAAATTTGTACAAAATATTCAGTAGAACATTTGGAATAGATTTGGATAACCCTCATTTCAATTATGCATTTTTAAAACCCTTGAGGGCCAGTGAAATAGTAAACAAACAACAACAATTAATAATATACACAAATAGTTCAATTTTTCTCGATATGCTGGATCCTGGACACTTGTGCATTTGGGCGATGATTATGAAATTTGTACATAATGTTCAGTAGAACATTTAGAATCGATTTGAATAACCCTCAATTCAATTTTGCATTTTTACAACCCTTGAGGGCCAGTGAAATTGTAAACAAACAACAACAATATATAATATACTCAAATAGTACGAGTTTTCTCGATATGCTGGATCTTGGACACCTGGGCTTTAAGGCGATCATTATGAAATTTGTACAAAATATTCAGTAGAACATTTGGAATCGATTTCAATAACCCTCATTTTAATTTTGCATTTAATCAACCCTTGAGGGCCAGTGAAATAGTTAACAAACAACATTACAATATATAATATACTCAAATAGTTCAATTTTTCTCGATATGCTGGATCCTGGACACTTGGGAATTTAGGTGATGTTTATGAAATTTGTACAAAATATTCAGTAGAATATTTGGAATCGATTTGAATAACCCTCATATTAATTATGCATTTAATCAACCCCTGAGGGCCAGTGAAATTGTAAACAAACAACAACAGTATAAAATATACTCAAATAGTTCAATTTTTCTCGATATGCTGGATCCTGGACACTTGGGAATTTAGGTGATGTTTATGAAATTTGTACAAAATGTTCAGTAGAAAATTTGGAATAGATTTGAATAACCCTCATATTAATTATACATTTAATCAACCCCTGAGGGCCAGTGAAATTGTAAACAAACAACAACAATATATAATATACTCAAATAGTTCAATTTTTCTCGATAAGCTGGATCCTGGACACTTGGGAATTTAGGTGATGTTTATGAAATTTGTACAAAATGTTCAGTAGAAAATTTTGAATAGATTTGGATAACCCTCATTTCAATTATGCATTTTTAAAACCCTTGAGGGCCAGTGAAATTGTAAACAAACAACAACAATATATAATATACTCAAATAGTTCAATTTTTCTCGATAAGCTGGATCCTGGACATTTGGGAATTTAGGTGATGTTTATGAAATTTGTACAAAATGTTCAGTAGAAAATTTGGAATAGATTTGGATAACCCTCATTTCAATTATGCATTTTTAAAACCCTTGAGGGCCAGTGAAATAGTAAACAAACAACAACAATTAATAATATACACAAATAGTTCAATTTTTCTCGATATGCTGGATCCTGGACACTTGTGCATTTGGGCGATGATTATGAAATTTGTACATAATGTTCAGTAGAACATTTGGAATCGATTTGAATAACCTTCATTTCAATTATGCATTTAATCAACCCTTGAGGGCCAGTGAAATAGTAAACAAACAATAACAATATATAATATATAATATACTAAAATAGTTCAATTTTTCTCGATATGCTGGATCCTGGACACTTGGGAATCTGGGCGATGTTTATGAAATTTGTACAAAATGTTCAGTGGAACATTTGGAATCGATTTGAATAACCCTCATATTAATTATGCATTTAATCAACCCCTGAGGGCCAGTGAAATTGTAAACAAACAACAACAATATATAATATTCTCAAATAGTACGAGTTTTCTCGATATGCTGGATCTTGGACACCTGGGCTTTAAGGCGATCATTATAAAATTTGTACAAAATATTCAGTAGAACATTTGGAATCGATTTGAATAACCCTCATATTAATTATGCATTTAATCAACCCCTGAGGGCCAGTGAAATTGTAAACAAACAACAACAATATATAATATACTCAAATAGTTCAATTTTTCTCGATATGCTGAATCCTGGACACTTGTGCATTTGGGCGATGATTATGAAATTTGTACATAATGTTCAGTAGAACATTTAGAATCGATTTGAATAACCCTCAATTCAATTTTGCATTTTTACAACCCTTGAGGGCCAGTGAAATTGTAAACAAACAACAACAATATATAATATACTCAAATAGTACGAGTTTTCTCGATATGCTGGATCTTGGACACCTGGGCTTTAAGGCGATCATTATGAAATTTGTACAAAATATTCAGTAGAACATTTGGAATCGATTTCAATAACCCTCATTTTAATTTTGCATTTAATCAACCCTTGAGGGCCAGTGAAATAGTTAACAAACAACATTACAATATATAATATACTCAAATAGTTCAATTTTTCTCGATATGCTGGATCCTGGACACTTGGGAATTTAGGTGATGTTTATGAAATTTGTACAAAATATTCAGTAGAATATTTGGAATCGATTTGAATAACCCTCATATTAATTATGCATTTAATCAACCCCTGAGGGCCAGTGAAATTGTAAACAAACAACAACAGTATAAAATATACTCAAATAGTTCAATTTTTCTCGATATGCTGGATCCTGGACACTTGGGAATTTAGGTGATGTTTATGAAATTTGTACAAAATGTTCAGTAGAAAATTTGGAATAGATTTGGATAACCCTCATTTCAATTATGCATTTTGAAAACCCTTGAGGGCCAGTGAAATAGTAAACAAACAACAACAATTAATAATATACACAAATAGTTCAATTTTTCTCGATATGCTGGATCCTGGACTCTTGTGCATTTGGGCGATGATTATGAAATTTGTATATAATGTTCAGTAGAACATTTAGAATCGATTTGAATAACCCTCATTTCAATTTTTCATTTTTACAACCCTTGAGGGCCAGTGAAATTGTAAACAAACAACAACAATATATAATATACTCAAATAGTACGAGTTTTCTCGATATGCTGGATCTTGGACACCTGGGCTTTAAGGCGATCATTATAAAATTTGTACAAAATATTCAGTAGAACATTTGGAATCGATTTGAATAACCCTCATATTAATTATGCATTTAATCAACCCCTGAGGGCCAGTGAAATTGTAAACAAACAACAACAATATATAATATACTCAAATAGTTCAATTTTTCTCGATATGCTGAATCCTGGACACTTGTGCATTTGGGCGATGATTATGAAATTTGTACATAATGTTCAGTAGAACATTTGGAATCGATTTGAATAACCTTCATTTCAATTATGCATTTAATCAACCCTTGAGGGCCAGTGAAATAGTAAACAAACAATAACAATATATAATATACTAAAATAGTTCAATTTTTCTCGATATGCTGGATCCTGGACACTTGGGAATCTGGGCGATGTTTATGAAATTTGTACAAAATGTTCAGTAGAATATTTGGAATCGATTTGAATAACCCTCATATTAATTATGCATTTAATCAACCCCTGAGGGCCAGTGAAATTGTAAACAAACAACAACAGTATAAAATATACTCAAATAGTTCAATTTTTCTCGATATGCTGGATCCTGGACACTTGTGCATTTGGGCGATGATTATGAAATTTGTACATAATGTTCAGTAGAACATTTGGAATCGATTTGAATAACCTTCATTTCAATTATGCATTTAATCAACCCTTGAGGGCCAGTGAAATAGTAAACAAACAATAACAATATATAATATACTAAAATAGTTCAATTATTCTCGATATGCTGGATCCTGGACACTTGGGAATCTGGGCGATGTTTATGAAATTTGTACAAAATGTTCAGTGGAACATTTGGAATCGAGTTGAATAACCCTCATATTAATTATGCATTTAATCAACCCCTGAGGGCCAGTGAAATTATAAACAAACAACAACAATATATAATATACTCAAATAGTACGAGTTTTCTCGATATGCTGGATCTTGGACACCTGGGCTTTAAGGCGATCATTATAAAATTTGTACAAAATATTCAGTAGAACATTTGGAATAGATTTGGATAACCCTCATTTCAATTATGCATTTTTAAAACCCTTGAGGGCCAGTGAAATAGTAAACAAACAACAACAATTAATAATATACACAAATAGTTCAATTTTTCTCGATATGCTGGATCCTGGACACTTGTGCATTTGGGCGATGATTATGAAATTTGTACATAATGTTCAGTAGAACATTTAGAATCGATTTGAATAACCCTCAATTCAATTTTGCATTTTTACAACCCTTGAGGGCCAGTGAAATTGTAAACAAACAACAACAATATATAATATACTCAAATAGTACGAGTTTTCTCGATATGCTGGATCTTGGACACCTGGGCTTTAAGGCGATCATTATGAAATTTGTACAAAATATTCAGTAGAACATTTGGAATCGATTTCAATAACCCTCATTTTAATTTTGCATTTAATCAACCCTTGAGGGCCAGTGAAATAGTTAACAAACAACATTACAATATATAATATACTCAAATAGTTCAACTTTTCTCGATATGCTGGATCCTGGACACTTGGGAATTTAGGTGATGTTTATGAAATTTGTACAAAATATTCAGTAGAATATTTGGAATCGATTTGAATAACCCTCATATTAATTATGCATTTAATCAACCCCTGAGGGCCAGTGAAATTGTAAACAAACAACAACAGTATAAAATATACTCAAATAGTTCAATTTTTCTCGATATGCTGGATCCTGGACACTTGGGAATTTAGGTGATGTTTATGAAATTTGTACAAAATGTTCAGTAGAAAATTTGGAATAGATTTGGATAACCCTCATTTCAATTATGCATTTTTAAAACCCTTGAGGGCCAGTGAAATAGTAAACAAACAACAACAATTAATAATATACACAAATAGTTCAATTTTTCTCGATATGCTGGATCCTGGACTCTTGTGCATTTGGGCGATGATTATGAAATTTGTACATAATGTTCAGTAGAACATTTAGAATCGATTTGAATAACCCTCATTTCAATTTTGCATTTTTACAACCCTTGAGGGCCAGTGAAATTGTAAACAAACGACAACAATATATAATATACTCAAATAGTACGAGTTTTCTCGATATGCTGGATCTTGGACACCTGGGCTTTAAGGCGATCATTATGAAATTTGTACAAAATATTCAGTAGAACATTTGGAATCGATTTCAATAACCCTCATTTTAATTTTGCATTTAATCAACCCTTAAGGGCCAGTGAAATAGTTAACAAACAACATTACAATATATAATATACTCAAATAGTTCAATTTTTCTCGATATGCTGGATCCTGGACACTTGGGCATTCAGGTGATGTTTATGAAATTTGTACAAAATGTTTAGTAGAACATTTGGAATCGATTTAAATAACCTTCATTTCAATTATGCATTTAATCAACCCTTGAGGGCCAGTGAAATAGTAAACAAACAATAACAATATATAATATACTAAAATAGTTCAATTTTTCTCGATATGCTGGATCCTGGACTCTTGTGCATTTGGGCGATGATTATGAAATTTGTATATAATGTTCAGTAGAACATTTAGAATCGATTTGAATAACCCTCATTTCAATTTTTCATTTTTACAACCCTTGAGGGCCAGTGAAATTGTAAACAAACAACAACAATTAATAATATACACAAATAGTTCAATTTTTCTCGATATGCTGGATCCTGGACTCTTGTGCATTTGGGCGATGATTATGAAATTTGTATATAATGTTCAGTAGAACATTTAGAATCGATTTGAATAACCCTCATTTCAATTTTTCATTTTTACAACCCTTGAGGGCCAGTGAAATTGTAAACAAACAACAACAATATATAATATACTCAAATAGTACGAGTTTTCTCGATATGCTGGATCTTGGACACCTGGGCTTTAAGGCGATCATTATAAAATTTGTACAAAATATTCAGTAGAACATTTGGAATCGATTTGAATAACCCTCATATTAATTATGCATTTAATCAACCCCTGAGGGCCAGTGAAATTGTAAACAAACAACAACAATATATAATATACTCAAATAGTTCAATTTTTCTCGATATGCTGAATCCTGGACACTTGTGCATTTGGGCGATGATTATGAAATTTGTACATAATGTTCAGTAGAACATTTGGAATCGATTTGAATAACCTTCATTTCAATTATGCATTTAATCAACCCTTGAGGGCCAGTGAAATAGTAAACAAACAATAACAATATATAATATACTAAAATAGTTCAATTTTTCTCGATATGCTGGATCCTGGACACTTGGGAATCTGGGCGATGTTTATGAAATTTGTACAAAATGTTCAGTGGAACATTTGGAATCGAGTTGAATAACCCTCATATTAATTATGCATTTTTAAAACCCTTGAGGGCCAGTGAAATAGTAAACAAACAACAACAATTAATAATATACACAAATAGTTCAATTTTTCTCGATATGCTGGATCCTGGACACTTGTGCATTTGGGCGATGATTATGAAATTTGTACATAATGTTCAGTAGAACATTTAGAATCGATTTGAATAACCCTCAATTCAATTTTGCATTTTTACAACCCCTGAGGGCCAGTGAAATTGTAAACAAACAACAACAGTATAAAATATACTCAAATAGTTCAATTTTTCTCGATATGCTGGATCCTGGACACTTGGGAATCTGGGCGATGTTTATGAAATTTGTACAAAATGTTCAGTGGAACATTTGGAATCGATTTGAATAACCCTCATATTAATTATGCATTTAATCAACCCCTGAGGGCCAGTGAAATTGTAAACAAACAACAACAATATATAATATACTCAAATAGTTCAATTTTTCTCGATAAGCTGGATCCTGGACATTTGGGAATTTAGGTGATGTTTATGAAATTTGTACAAAATGTTCAGTAGAAAATTTGGAATAGATTTGGATAACCCTCATTTCAATTATGCATTTTTAAAACCCTTGAGGGCCAGTGAAATAGTAAACAAACAACAACAATTAATAATATACACAAATAGTTCAATTTTTCTCGATATGCTGGATCCTGGACACTTGTGCATTTGGGCGATGATTATGAAATTTGTACATAATGTTCAGTAGAA
The DNA here is from genome assembly GCA_034509805.1 of Sipha maydis. Lineage (NCBI taxonomy): Eukaryota > Metazoa > Arthropoda > Insecta > Hemiptera > Aphididae > Sipha > Sipha maydis. Next base: position 25,963 of record JASXSY010003344.1, read on the forward strand.
CATTTGGAATCGATTTGAATAACCTTCATTTCAATTATGCATTTAATCAACCCTTGAGGGCCAGTGAAATAGTAAACAAACAATAACAATATATAATATATAATATACTAAAATAGTTCAATTTTTCTCGATATGCTGGATCCTGGACACTTGGGAATCTGGGCGATGTTTATGAAATTTGTACAAAATGTTCAGTGGAACATTTGGAATCGATTTGAATAACCCTCATATTAATTATGCATTTAATCAACCCCTGAGGGCCAGTGAAATTGTAAACAAACAACAACAATATATAATATTCTCAAATAGTACGAGTTTTCTCGATATGCTGGATCTTGGACACCTGGGCTTTAAGGCGATCATTATAAAATTTGTACAAAATATTCAGTTGAACATTTGGAATCGATTTGAATAACCCTCATATTAATTATGCATTTAATCAACCCCTGAGGGCCAGTGAAATTGTAAACAAACAACAACAATATATAATATACTCAAATAGTTCAATTTTTCTCG